>JBAMIB010394350.1:0-10552 GCA_037177415.1 Kaempferia rotunda | reverse complement strand
GGTGGTCATAGCCCTACCCAGACGACTTCCCATCGCGTGGAGGTGGCTGACTGACGGACAGGGGTGACCCATGTCATATTTGCATCATATGCATATGTGCATATATATTTGTTTGTGATTGTTGCACTTGATTGCTGCACTTGGGTGGTTTGCATATGCTTTCATGCATACAGGAGACAGTCATGTTTATATCCTTCTGTCAGCTTTGAGATCCTGGTATGTACAGTATTTATTTCCTTCCAGTTTGCATACCTTTATCTTGCTTTTGGATACTGTACTATACTGCATGATGTTATTAGATAGATTTTGGATACTTTACATATCTATTGATAGTCGCTGAGTTTTCTTTGGAAACTCACCTCGTGGATTTATATATTTTCAGGTTGATGCTGTCAGGAGTGCCCAGTCGCCAGACGCCAGTCCCCTACCCCTTTGTTGCAGGAGGTTACTTATCGAGTTGGTATTTTGGTTTTTGTGTTACTAGCAAGAACTTTACATTGGACTTGTGTTATTTGGTTTGGATTTAGTACTTGTGGATATTTGTATCGAGATTTGGGGTCTGCTACCCTCGTCGCTGTTTTCGCTGTGTGATTTCTCGTTTATAGTGGTTTAAGACTTTGGGTTTGCGATGTTTCTTTTTATCAGTAGTAAAGTAAGTGTTTCATTTTAAAAATTATTAAAATGCGTGGTTGTGCTTAGTTTCTTATAAAAATATAAACTGCGTGGAATGTTTGTTATTTATTTCTTTTTATTCCGGCCGTGTGGGCCGAGGTTTGGGATATATATGTATTCTAGCTTCAGATTGTCACCGGTACAGGGGAGATGCTGCCGGATTTTTGTCTGGCAGGGACCCCCTCGGGGCGTGACAGGTTCGGTCCAATTTGGCCCAAAGAACCCAAATCAAAGCATGGGCCATGCGTCACGTGCCTTACACGTGCTGTCGAGTTAATAGAAGAAAATACCAGCCTATTCTCTTCCCTGCTACTGCGCCGCGTCGAATTGAGTCGAATCTGTGCCCTGGAGAGGCGATCTCCGTTGGCTTTGTTTTTTGCATCAGGTTCCTCCTCCGAACTCTCTTATTCTTTCTCATCTTCTATTCTTTTTAGAATTTCAGTGAGCGATTTTTTTTTTCTTTGCTTTGCTCTTTTAGATCTGGAATGATGACGATGATTTACACCCTCTTTTTGGTCGATAAAGTTTTTATTTTGTTTTATCTTGAGATTTAGGAAATCCTCCATTTTTTTTCCCCCTCCGGGCGCTCCTATCAGGCGATGACGAGTGATGGCATGCCAAAATAGTAGTTTTGTGTGCTCCTATCTTGTGTAAGCCTTCGGAATCGTTGCCTTGGTCTCGGGTTCAACTCCCGTTTCTCCGTTAAAAAATGGAGACTTGAGGCTTCCATTATATCTTTCTAAACAAAAAAGGGTTTCGGAGATTCGAAGGGAAAGTTTAGTTGATCGGTTATCAATATGGATTTAGTATTTAGCTCATTGTGAGGTTTTGGATATGACATCAATTGTCGTTTGGAGAAGATTCAAATGCCATCTTCAAATCTTGATGTGCCTATATGATGAGTTTAAAAAATATTTTTTTTTCTTAGTTGAAGTCTGCTGTTCGACTGCATATTTGTTGTCGTCTAGTGATAATTATGGAAGCATGCATTCACCTGTTGGGTTTGGTTGCATGGATATTACCCACCTCAGAGTCCAGTTAATGGGAATGAATACTAGTCAAACTAAAGAGTCATCAATCTTCATATTCCGTGAGTATACTGAAGGATTCTCTAGAATGTTTTCAGCTAATGTCAAATTACTATGTTTGTCTAGTATGAATTGTGGAAGCATGCTTTCACCTTTTGTTCAGGGCATATTTTTTGGCGAAGATAAGAGCTCAATTTCAGCTCACATTTAATCAATTAGTCATTTTCATTTTATCACCTCAGGCACTTTATCTACAACAAAGTTTTTTCATGTGCTTCAACTTGCAGAAGCAAAGAGTTATAGGAATGGCAAAGTCAAGTTCTAGTGATGCTCAGGCACTCATTCGCTCACTGCGATCTGCTTATGCTGCTACGCCAACTAGTCTCAAAGTATTTAGTTTTTCCTTTACTTTTTTTTTTCTTTTTTTATAGCATCCTCATTTGGTTGAACCAACTTGATTTCTCTATGGATCAAGTACTATAATCAGAGGTGCATACTGACACCTTGCATCTGCAATGCAGATTATTGATCTTTATGTTGTCTATGCAATCACCACAGCAGTAATTCAGGTATAAAAAGAAAATTGACATTCTCTCTCATCATTTGTTGACATGGAATGATTTTCTGTAATTTTGTGATCAAAGGAGTTTTAACGAGTCACTATAACGGTTTTGCTAGAGTTGAAGTTAGTTGCTTATGGGATGTCTAATACCAAACCACATTCATAGAGAGTGTCCAATCTTGTCGATACCACTATGATTTTGTGAAGATTGCAAAGTAATGATATTAAGGTTGTAACACAATGCATGCATAATTTCCATATCCTCAACTATGAAGACTAATTCATGTACCACTGATATGGTTGAGCTGGGCAGCATTTTAAGGGAGCACATGACAAATACTTCATTGCCTAAAATCATCATTGATCAACAGCATCAAGTATATCTATCTGCTTTGATACAAATGGTTGACCTTATAAAAGAAATGACTAATTAATCTATCAATCACAATGACTGACCCAAATTGCTAAAGTCCAAGTTAATATAGTGGCTTGCTCATCTAAACTTTTAAGATCCTTATTAGCTAACAATTCACAATGTGGAACTAAATTCGTTTGGGTGGTTCAAGTCATCTTTTAGTTAATTGGTCAAATTATTTAGGCATGGTTGTGCAGCTTGTGCTTTTATAAGCTTATGGCTGCCCATTGGATTCATAAAGAGCAATTTAGTTTCTAGCTAATTTAGTATGCCATATAGATGCTATACGGTCTGAAGTGATTCTTAAATGACGAGTCATCAACTTCACAAATAGTTCAGTTTCTATACAATCATCGCCGCTATGTCTACCCTAACTGCTAATTCAACAGATCGTGTACATGGGAATCGTTGGGTCTTTTCCCTTTAATTCATTCCTCTCCGGAGTCCTGTCATGCATTGGGACAGCAGTTCTTGCAGGTATGAGCCTTTAACTGCATCTTATCCAGGAAGGGAAATAAAATTGTTATTTACATTGTTATGCTTGGCAATGCAGTTTCCCTCCGCATTCAAGTAAACAAAGAGAACAAGGAATTTAAGGTAACCTCCAACACTCAAATCAAACTTAAGTGTACAAGCTCCACTTCTAAATAATTTCAATAAAAAAAAACAATTTCAGGATCTTCCACCTGAACGAGCTTTTGCCGATTTTGTCCTCTGCAACTTGGTGCTCCATCTGGTGATCATGAACTTCCTTGGGTAGATGAAACTCTGCTGTAGCATTTTTCTTCCTTTTTTATATTTTTTTTTAGCTTGAACTGTGGGACTTCAAATTTGTTTTTCATGTTGCTGCTAACAAGATTTTGTCCTTGTTTATGGAAAATGAATGGAACTTCATGAGTTGCTAAAGTAAATTTTTGTGGAAACTTATTAATAGCTAGTAAGTTTGCTCTTATATTGAATATCATGATCTGCTATCTTGTTAGAAAGGTCCATTGGTGAAAAAGAAACAGGTACTTCATGTGGACAATTATAATCCTTCCTATTAAAGGAGGCGTGTGGAAAGCTCCCCTTCACGCATGTTACATTCTCATTGGCTGTGGACTGTAAATTGGCAATAATCAACTTCGAGTCCTTTCTAAGTGAAATTAATAAAAACAGATTGCATGAAGACTGGAATGAGAAGTGACACGGAAAATTTTCATTCTAATAAAAGAGTGAAAATATCTCAGAAAAAAAGGAAAACTGAAATTATTCTGTTTATTCCATTCCATTTAAAACACAATTCAAAAGCTGCTTTTGTTTCTGGAATAAGTAAACAAAGAGAGTCATATGTTAGATGACTAAAAAACATCTGGAACCAAACAACTTTCATGAATGCACCATTTTATAACTAAACCTAAAGTGAGGCAGTTCAGTACAAAAGTGTGGCAACAAAACCAGAAAGCAAATTTTATAACTCATTGAATCCGGTGCACATTCTGATTAGATGGTTGTCAGTCATAACTAAGAGCTAAACATCCTCAATGAAGCTGATTCAAATCATATCAAGCAGATCAGTGTGACTGGACGCAGACTCACTCTTGGAGGATTTGGAAGAGGATGTAGATATGTCTGAGGCAGCAATTGGAAAGGTCATTGAGAGTTGGGTTGTGGAGATGGATGCTCGTTTGGATCTATCCTCTTCGAGATTACACCAAGATTCCCGTGTCTTCGGCCATTCATTAAAAAAAGGCAACAGAAACTGACCCTCGTGTTTTGTCGTTGCTGGTGCATCAACCTCACTCCTAATGAAAGAATGTTGTTGTCTGGATACTGGGCTGCGGGTTGCCTGACTGAGATCCTGGACTACTAGGAATTGAGGGTAAGTAGTTTGCACAGAATAAGGGGTGCTAAATTTTGGCAAAGGCCATGAAGATACTCGAGGTGATGTCAAGTGCCATAAGTTGTCAATGTCATAGATCCCTTGACCCCTTCCAGAACCAGATGTTTCTGTGCAGAAAGTATGCTCAGTAATTCCAGGTTTAGTACTAGACAAGTACCCACAAATTTCAAGATGAATTAGTTTCAACTGTCAGTGAGAACCAATATACTTGAAAATTTCGCTTGTAACGCTCATTTGAACACTATTTTGACTTCTGAGACTAGCCAAGTAAACAATCCACCATGTTTCTTTTGTTTCAGGTTCTCTACATCTAAAGAACTAGATAAGCCAATCATGAGAACAGAAATTGAACAGCTTGCAATGACCAGTCACGTAATATTCATAAAAAATACCCTTGCTTGCGGCATGCAGGTAATATTATGGGTATGCTCTAGTTTTGTTTTTAAACCTACTGGCATAGTGTTCAGTAAATTGGACAATCAGAGGCATTTCTTCATGTGGTTTTGCAACAGGCCACAAATCAGTCACATTCATAAGAATTTCTGTGATCATTCTTCATTGAATCTCAAATCACACTTTTTGATCCAAACCCCATGCTTAAAAAAAATTAAGCATGCCCTAAAAGGGATTATAAAATCCTGCCAAGTTCTTAAATTGCGCTGAACTCATTAGAATCCTGAGCCTTCTTTTCTTGGAAACAAGCAAGGTTATGAATTTAAAAAAAAAACAGTTTTGAAAGATTCTTTTGAAAATGATAAGCAAGCCTAAAAATTATTGGCACATGAGGAATTCCTAGAATTTAATCCATTTCACAGTAAATCATGAACATTTCCCATGGATAGTGAGCAACAGTAATGAACTCCGCTTTCTGAAAAGCAAGTTATTCGCTGCAGCTATTTTCTTCCAACCATGAAGAATATATAAATCCATCTATAGCTGCAAACAGTATAAATTATCTCAATGATTAATGAAATAAGCAGTCAAGCTACTGCATATAACAGCATAACAACCTTCTCAAAAATTATGCGGTTGCTGGTTACTACAGAAGCTGGAAGCAAAACTAAAAAAAATAAACAAATTTCTGGTTTAACAATGGAAGCATAATTTCATTTGTATCTGAAAAAAAGGTATCTTAAGTACCATCTATCAGAATCATTCAGCAGATAGTAATTAAGCCAAACTTAACAATAGCTAAATATTCTAATTTCACTGTGACTGTTAAATAATGTTTTCCAGCAGGAAAAGATGAAGCTAAAACATGGACATCATTATAAATATTAGATGCCAACAAAAGTCAGTCGTCCACACAAACAAACCATTTCCTGTTCTTCTGTTCATCACATAATAAATGATAGCATATGATGACCCAAACACACACTCTGCATCTACCATCTGCACTAAATTTAAAAAGTCTTAAATTTATCTGGAGTCTGCATGATTCCAGACTGCAGAAAATTATTCTTAGAAGTCAACAGCTAAATGTGAAGAAATATCTTCCCATTCCTATGCTCTATATGTGGAAAAAGAGAAGTCCGCAGATTATTCTCTGATTCTTCCAGCACTGACAACTTAAAGCCTTCAGGTTCAGATTACTCAGAAATGGACAAGAATAATGATGGGGTGGAGATATTGCATGTCTACAAAACAAGTAGGTCACTACACTTACTATTAAACTTCTCAAAATTTTAAACAATTTTACTGCCAACTATCTTAAAACATATTTGCAAAATATGAAAGTGAGTGAAACTTAAACAACCTTTTTCAACATGAGGGCAAGACAAAGACTACCTGCTCTCTAAGGGACCAGGGTCCATATGCAGCTGCAAGGAGCTTGAGGAACCAAGGAACAAACTTGACGTATTGCTACGTTCTGTAATAGAATGCTGGGGAATGGAGGACCTTGCAGTGGGAGAGCTGGCGGTCCCAGTTGATGAACATAACTGTAATTGGGAGATAGATTGTGATTCCACAGGCTTTCTTGAACGGTTGCGACCTCGGTGCATGTGATGCATGCAATATTTGGAGTCAGGATGGGCATCCTTTGAGCACCTCCACTTCTTCCCATCGGTGCGACGACACCGTCCAGGTTCAGGGTCCAGCTTCTTTCCATAGTAAGAACAGTACTTTACTGAACACAAATAACAAACAACGATAAAGATCAAAACTGTATCATAGTCTAAAACTCAGACCACTACAGAAAGTATCAAGTATTAATTTCTTCAAGATATTACCATTTCAAATATGCACAATAAGTGAAAAAAAGCAATATGATACACTCACACAGACAGTCCGAGAGAGACGGGAAATACTTGAAATAAGAAAGGGCAACAGAATAACAGCAAAGAGTGCACAAAAAGGAAAAGGAAGCAGTATAGAAACCACCAACTTTAGGCTTTAAAGGATCCAAAACCCTATCACGGAAGCAGAGAGAACAGATAGAAATGTCTAAAGCTAGAATCCTTCAATCATATTAACGGAAACAAGGGAGAACGGTAAATAATCGCGATGCATTTTACAAAGCAGGATCACATAATATGATGAACTTGAGAAACCATCAAAATGGGAAAACGGCGGTACTAGTACCAAATGCATCGAACTAACCTTCGAAAAACCTAAAAGAATATAGGTGAAAAAAAAACCTAGGTATCGTGATAAAGCGATTTATGACAATGAAACCAAACAAGAAAAAAGAAAAACGATATCGGTTTCAACAATACTGACTGAATATCAGCCAAATCCATCGAACAGTAAGCCCGACCAAGGAAAAACACAAACCCATGGGAAGAACCGCTTACGCGCAGGGCGGTGATAGTAACGGCCAGGCAAAACCTCGAAGCTTCGTTGGACGGGAACTATGAGCTCCGGCGGCACGGGAAGCCCTGCCATCAAGTACTTATAGATCATCGCCTGATGCTCCAGCTCCTGCCACTGCACTGCCGTGAACGGCGGTCTGACACCCACGCCCTTACTCGGCTCGCCTGCCGTGCCGTTCATCCGACCTTCTTGGACTCTTACGCCGTCAACCAAATCGCTGCCGAGAAGAAGAAGGCGGAGGAGGAGCAGAGTAGGCGGCTTTGAACTCACTCATGATGAAGTGAGAGAGAGAGATACGTTCGGGTCACCGCCATGAGCGAGAAGCATAAAGTGCCTCGATGTGTAATGTGTGATTTGTGAATAAAGACAAAAGAGAGCGAGAGGGGGCGTGACGGTGAGCTCAACTTATATACAGCTTGTGTTTTCTCACGCAAATGATTATTATTAAAATATTTTACTAACGTTAGGATGAAGAAAATAATAATAATAAATGTTTTTTAATTTAAAATTTGTTTTAATTTCAAAATTTTAAAAAAATAAGGTAATATTTTATCAAATGGATATTATTTATCAAATAAAAATTGAATAAATTAGGAAGAAGAAACTGATTACGATTCAGAAGAAGGATGGGTGTCTTCCTACAACATTGGGTTACATGAGTATGGTCACTCCAACGTTTAAGTCAAAGCAGTGATTAGAAGAAGAATAAGAATAATAGAAGAATTTAGAGATGTGATAAAAAAAACTTGCTTTCTTCATTGTCAATCTTATATTCTTATTGACTTTCTATCTTCTTTTGTTTAATAATACCACATCATAGCGAACAAAAGCAAACTATTGTTTTGACTTCCTCTTCGTATTCAATAAAGCAGTAGCCAATATAGTAAATGTAGACATCGTATTCTCTTTTTCTATGCTTTCCATGTATTTATGAGCATTTAGTCTTTTTTATTGGTTTTATATCTTTGTGGTATGTTAATAATTATTAATATTTATCTTTTTCTAGTAATTTAATGATTACTATTAATAATCTTGACAACTAGTACTAGGACTATTTCCTCCGGACTCTACGGGTTGGGAAGCCAGAACTTTGCCGATAAGGAAGTCAGGACTTTATTTATCAAGAAGCCAAGGATTTACCGGGCAGGAAGCCAAAACTTTGTCGTTGGGAAGCCAGGACTTACCGATCAGAAAGCCAGGACTTAACCGATCAGGAAGCCATGGTGTTGCTGGTTGATGAACTAAACTCTCCCTCCAACTGAGGGAGGTGGAGGTATTAAATTCCGCTGGAATGAACCCTGTCCCGATGGGCAAGGTCCGAGCTTTGACTGATCTTTTATCCTTCACGTAAGTAGATATCTTGATTTTTGAGGAGTCACGTGGAGATTTTACCATTCCAACACATGACAATGAAAAACAGTCATATATCTTCATTATTTTTTAGATGAAAAAACTCATAAATTATATATGCAAGTTCATATTGGAAATTAATTAGGCCACGGCTAGAGAACTCAAAAGCTAACCGAATGGATGCTTACTTTGGCACAAATGAGCAGCCGTGCCTTGCATTGCATAGGGACTAGGGAGTAAGTAATTTGTCTTTTTTTTTTCTTTTTTCTTTTTTTGGAGTTTAAGTACTGGCCTCACAACACCGGCTGGCTCCTCCCCGTTAAAGCAATTAATTAGCTGCCATCTCCATCTGTAGCATTATTATTCATTGTTGGTTCCTGAGGAGAGACTGAGTTTTACGATGAACAGCAATAATTAAGGACAATGCCTAAAGCCATGACTTTGGCGATACTCCAGTGAGTCCACCCATACATACGTCAAGGGCCCATGGATTCATGCATCTTCCCTTTCTCTTTGCTTCTTGCTTTACCCTACACAAGATAAGAAATCTTCCACCACCCCACCACCAGATTGATAAAGCACATAAGCAATAGGTAATAGCATGTGGGAGCAAATGAAGGGTGGAAAAAGACAAGGCATGCATGATGCTTCATCAGTGAAGAACCTTGGAGTCCTAAGTAACTATGACAAAAAAAAAAAAAAAAAATCCATGGGTGAAATACTAGGATGAATTTTTTTTGAAAATAAATAAGAAGTCATTTTTTGGTTGAAGAGAAAAAACCAAAAGAAGAGAATTAACCACTACAAGACTTCCAGTGAGCATGTCATTAGCCAGTAATAATTGCATGTGTTGCCTTGTTCAATTTTCTTTAGTCTCGTTTACCATTACGACCTCCCACTGATCCATTCAGTTCAATTCAATTCCACTAATTGTCAGATCTTGGAACATGTATGAGAAAACAATTACATTATGGATAAATTCATCAATGACAATTTAGAAGAGCAAGAAATCTACACAAGTAAATCTTTCATACTACATGCACTTATGTGCCAAATATTAAGGGGGGAACAGCTTTTGGGAACATTTAGTAAAGATAGAACTCTCCACAGACTAGCATCCTAGCAAACTTCATTAAGATTGACATGAAAACAAAAAACATAATTAAAACTAGAAGAGCAAGTGTAAATAGGACTAACGAATTTCCCCATCCTCTCCAAGTTCTCCATCTTCTAGTTCCTCATAACCACCATTTCTCCGAGTTCCATCTCTATCTTTCTTATGCCTTTTGTGCCGATTTTCAGTGTCAGAATCAGTACCATATGAATGCTGAAAATTGACACAGGTCAATTGTATTAAATTTAATGTGACGGACTTACTATAGAAACAAAAAATAAGAATGGATTATATCCTCAGATACCTTCCGAGATTTCTTTCGGTCACTACTGCTGTACCTCCTGGACTTCTTAGACTCCTCTTTCTCATCCTTATCAGAGCTTAAATCATCTGTTGTGCTGTGATGGCGCTTCCTGTGTTTCTTTTCTTTGTCTTTATCCCGTTTCCGATCCTTCATACCATCTCGATCCATCGCATCCACAATGTCACTTTCTGTTTCTTCTTTTCGAACTCGGTCTTTTCCCTTTTCCTTTTCACGTTCTCTGTCTTTCTCCTTTCTCTCTTTCTCCTTCCTTCTCTCTTTCTCTTCTCTTTCTTTTTCTTTTTTCGCCTACAATATGGCATTTCCATATAAGCAGACTAATACCTCAGTTATCACTAACAGATACATTAAAGTCATCCAGATGGCAGTCAAATGCAAACTTTTCTGTGAATA
>JBAMIB010394331.1:0-10553 GCA_037177415.1 Kaempferia rotunda | reverse complement strand
AAATTTAAATCAATAATTTTTTAATTAAAAAATCAAAAAGGAAACTTATTATTATTATTATTATTATTATATCCTTGGAGGGCAGAGTTGTAAATTTGTGCCGCATCTCTCTGACCATAAAAATCCATTCTGTTTCTCGCACCGAGTGCGTCGTCGCCACCCCCTCGCCGTCCGTCTGCCAGGAGGACTGGACCCTTCGGGAGGAGGAGTAGCAGCACGATTCGAGATCACAGACGCGGCGGCGGCCTCAATGGCTTCTCGGGCGGCGTTTCGGGCGGAGCCCTTCCGCTGCTTCCCTCAAGCCGGCGGCGGGCGGATCGCCAGATCTTCCTGGGCGTCGATGGCCTCCACCGTCCGCTGCGCCTCCACCAGGTCGGTCCCCTTCCCAATTTCGTTTCCGTTCCTTTCCGCTTCCGTTTCTGCTGTTACAGGGAGTTTTTACCCCCCTTTTTTAATTCTCTACGTACGAAACAATTGCTTTTATCGGGTGAATTCTCCCGCGGGCACACTTTTTAATCGAGTTATTTGCTTTTTTCCTTCAACATTTGCAAATTGGTTCTTCCTTTCCCCCTTTCTTTCCTCTTTTTCGCGAGCAGCGTTTTGTTTTGGGACGCGCTGTCTGTTGCCTTTAATGGTTTTTTTTTTAAAATTTTTATCTCAAGTGAATTCTCCGAATTGTTTTTCCCTCCCGTCGTATCGTCTTCTTTCTTTCGCTTTTTTCTTGAGGCAGAATCAGCTACCAATCTACTTCGCCAAATTATACTTTCTTGGCAGTTTGCTGTTATAAAAATCTGCTTTGTTTTTTATTTGCCTCTGTTATGTGGTTGGATAACTATGGATATTCTCCATATTATGCTTTCTTTGGCAGTTTGCTGGTATAAAAATCTGCTTTGTTTTTTATTTGCTTCTGTTATGCGGTTGGATCGCTATGGATGGTAGCTTAATTATAGATCGAATATCCATTTCTGTTCACCGATTCGCATAGAAAGAGATGAATAGTATTTCCCCACAAATCACACCATATGTCATTACTTTTTTGTTGGCATGTACGTTTTGTAGTATAGTTCTTTGTTTTTATCGTCTGACTTTCCTTGTTCTTTCATCATTTTCCTTAGAAGACTTATAAACACTAAACTTTAATCGTGAAATAAGAGTAAGATCAATATGGCTTGTGGAAAAAGAAGTGTTTGAGGTTATTGAATGCTATTCTCTAGAAACATATACTGACTACTGATAATATTTACTTTTGTCTCATAGTTATCAGCTAAGATAAACACTAATTCATAATTAGTTGGGTGCCTTCTAGCTTTTTTTTTTTTTTCATTTACAATGTTGTCTCAATCAAATGGATGTTCTTCTTTTCTGTGCATGAGAAATTTGCATATCTTTATATTCACAGATAAATGGTTTTATGTCTGAACAATCCAAGTACACGCATAAATCTCTTTGGCAAAAATTGTGAAAGATCCTTTAAATTATTTCCCATGTTCTGATTATTTTTTTTTCCTTAGCAATTTCCATGTTCTGGAGACTGTGACTTATCAATTATATCGTAATAAAAGCTTCACATGTTACCTGAGTAAAGGGTGATGTTGAGTTTATAATTGAAAACTTCAAAGTAAATTGACCTTATGAAATGCACATCTATTCTGTTCTACCTCTTGCATTGCAACAGTTTTGGACAAGGCTTTTATAAATCTGATTAGCAACTTTAGATGCTTTCAGAGAATTCACAATTAACAAGCATTTAATTGCTATGAGTAGCAAACAATCATACTTCATTCACTTTTAATAGACTAAGTTTTATTTTTTTTTTAAAAGCAATTGTGGATAGCAGTGGTGAAAAAACTTCAATAGTTTCCAATTTGGAGAGCAATGCTATTTTTCAGTTGTTATGTTTGTTGACATGTTTTTTAGTCAGCATGGGCAGCAGCGGTGACTATCTTTTATCACGGAATTCTTGATGTTGAGCCACATGTTTGCCTAGAATTATAGAAACTATTAACATTCTAGTTTGCTATTTGGTTCCATCAGTGCAATTTGATCTAATTTAATATTATGACTTGAAAACATTATCATATTTATATCTTCACTTTGATTACAGATTTCTAGTATGGCTGAATAGTTAATTGAGGTGATATTCCTTGGAAAATAAATTGTTTAAATTTTCAAAGCCATGTTAGGAGCATCTATAGCATGGGTGTCTTGGCGCAATGGTAATGTTGCTGCCATTTGACCTTGAGGTCATGGGTTCGAGTCACGGAAACATCCTATTGAAAATTGGCAAGGTAAGGTTGCGTACTTGATCCAATGTGGCACAACCTTTCCCCGGGACCCTGCATTTGTCAGAACTTTGTGCGCTGGATTGCCCTTTATGTCAGGAGCATCTATTGAATTTATATGGTTATGTAACCTAATCATAGAAAAGGTTTTGCATTGGTTTCTTAATCTTTATAGTTTTCCTTGCTATGAGAAACTAGCTCTTTGATATATTACTTGTTATGACTATCTTCAATTCCGTGCACTATGAATCTTACTGGCTGATCTAGCGGATCTAATCCCAATATTGTAGGCATTATTATTGTAGGCATTGTGTTGTAGAACCAGAAAACTTCATGTTTTGAACATTCTAGTTGTGCTTATTTTTGTAGGATAGATGCTCCAAAAAAGCTTTTTACCCCTCGCGAGGTACATGTTCAAGTTACTCATTCCATGCCACCCCAGAATATCGAGATTTTCAAATCATTAGAGGATTGGGCGGAGACCAATATATTGGCACACCTGAAGCCTGTTGAGAAATGTTGGCAACCACAAGATTTTCTTCCAGAACCTTCATCAGAAGGTTTCTATGAGGAGGTTAAAGAGCTGAGAGATCGCTCTAAGGAGATTCCTGATGATTATTTTGTTTGCTTGATTGGAGATATGATTACGGAAGAAGCTCTTCCCACATACCAAACAATGCTAAACACCCTTGATGGCGTCAGAGATGAAACCGGTGCAAGCCTTACTTCGTGGGCTGTCTGGACCAGAGCATGGACTGCTGAAGAAAACAGACATGGTGATCTTCTTAACAAGTACCTATACTTGTCTGGAAGAGTGGACATGAAACAAATTGAGAAGACGATTCAATATCTTATCGGTTCCGGAATGGTAAGCTCTCTCAACATGCAGATGTTACGTATTTACTTTTCGCACTCTTCGGTTTAACAAATCTACATGACATGAGATTTTTTCTACTTATCTTCTTTCATTAGTCATTAAATATTTTTTTATCATTAGTAATAAATTCTTTATTACTCACATTTTGCACAACTCTTTATCTTTTCGTTAACCTTTTCTTAATCACACTAGCACCCGTGTACAATATGACGAGCAGTTGAGCATTAAAATGTTTGTTCTTTCGTTATCCACTAAATATTTTTTATCTGGTTTTAAATTTCATTGTAATTGCTTTGGGTTATGAAAGTGTTTGTTATTTGCAGGACCCCAGGACCGAGAACAACCCATATCTTGGTTTCATCTATACTTCATTTCAGGAACGAGCGACGTTTATATCCCATGGGAATACTGCAAGGCTTGCTAAGGAGCATGGGGATCTAAAATTGGCACAGATATGCGGAATAATTGCATCCGACGAGAAACGCCACGAAACGGCGTACACTAAGATAGTTGAGAAACTGTTTGAGATAGATCCAAATGGTACTGTTCTTGCATTTGCTGACATGATGAAAAAGAAGATCTCGATGCCTGCTCATCTGATGTATGATGGCCACGACAATAACCTCTTTGAGAACTTCTCAGCAGTCGCCCAGCGGCTGGGTGTCTACACTGCCAAGGACTACGCGGACATACTGGAGTTCCTTGTCACAAGGTGGAAAGTAGGCGAGTTGACAGGCCTCTCTGGTGAAGGGAGGAATGCCCAGGACTTTGTGTGCACTTTAGCTCCGAGGATCAGAAGGCTCGAGGAGCGAGCACAGGGAAGGGCCAAGAAACCACCTGCCATACCTTTCAGTTGGATTTATGGCAGAGAAATCCAGCTATAAAATCAGCAAGACATTGTGCCATCAAACTAGCTATGCGAGGAAATCATCCCTTGTCCTGTGAACGTGAGATAATGAGAATCTATCGTATCGTCGAGTCCGAGTCCACGCGTGCATCGTCATTGTAGATACTCTTCAATCTGGCACTAGTGTCATCTTGTGTTTAGGTGCACTAGCCAAGTCAGTTATCAGAGTTGGAAAAGCTTTGTTTCTTTGATGTTTTCTTTTCTTTTCAACCTGTGAACTGTTATATCCAGTGCAATAATGGATGCATGCGGATTTATGTTTTGTTACCTTTTCTAAGTTTGTTACATGTGGTAAAATTACAAAAACTTGCTTTGAGGTGATTTTGTGGGATCTTTATCTGATTACTTCAATTCTAATTTGTATTATGTTGCATCTGAAAGAAAGAAAAGTCTTAACAATAGTAAAATTCTAATTATAATCACAGGCTTGAATTGCAAAAATTAGTGTTAAAAAGGCTCATGACCTGAGAGTTGAATTCTGATGTTAAGCAATCTTACACCACAGTCCTCGAATTATTGGAGCAAGTTCAAGATTTATTCGATGGGCAAACTAAAGGGAAGACTATCCACTTTCCAGACTAGTTGGACCAAGCCCTAGATACCTAAATTAAAAATTAATAATAATAATAAAATCATGTATAATAGACGCTGGATATCCTTTTTTAGTTAAAAGGATTTTGCCTTAAAATAAGGCCTCTTCTTGCTAGTCAAAACCTACTTACCCATTACGCACAAAAAAAAAAAATCTAATATTTTATTTTCAGTAAATCAAACGCAACATATCAACTCATATTTTTTGTGAACTCTTGATGCATATAATAATATCCATTGCAATTGCAGATTATATCAATTAAAATGGAAAATGATATGGAATCAGGAATACATGTACAGAAAAGGATACCCAATTGGAGATTGTTCTAATTAGGAAGATAAACACGGTGGAAATTTTTCATGTTAAGTTTCCTCCTGCAACTTGGGCATTTCTTCTGTGTCCGAATGGACAACTTTGTGCAGGCCATACAGAAAATATGCCCGCAAATAGTCGATGCCGCTTCGACCAACTCCTCCATGCAGATCAGGTAGGTGAAGGGCTTTTCAAATACTTTCGTTAGATTGGGCTCAGGGGTCATCAATATCTTCCTCTGTAATTTCATAGAAAGAATCAAGATTGCATTGCATGGAGCTCATGAACAAACATGAATCATGTAGCAGGCCTTGAATCCAGTTTGAGACATAGAAATGAATAAATAGAACAGTTTGGGTATTTTACCAAAAGAAGCACTGAGTGCTTTCAGAATTCATGAGAAACGCTAAATTTCGTGTTGTGATATTCATCTCAAAGAAAATTTTGAAACTTGCAGAAGGCAAGCGGAGTTTCAAGCTCCAGTCAGTTTCAAGGGCCAGGGAATATAATTGTAACGAAATCTTTTAGAAATGAAAGATGGCAATTTCAATGGTGAAGGATCTCAAGTAACTACGATTACTGACGAAATATAATTGTTTCTTCGCTATTTTTTCTCATCTGACTATGTTTAATCTTCTACCTCAAACCACATTTGAGCCGATGCAGAAAGTAGTTATAATCGTGGGAACATCTCAAATCCTCTTCTTCGGTTTCACATTTCAAGATAAGGTTCATCCAATATGATGACCTGTTATAAGATTTTATACCAATTCAAAATTAGTATTAGACTTAAGTTTCTTATCGACACCTATCAGAAGCCAGTATTTTAAATTCAAGAATCACTAGTCAAGTTAAACTAAAACAATGCCTTGGTCGTTTAGTCACTTGAAGAGCTATGAAATGTAATTGTTTAAATATTCCTTCAGAAGATAAGGAAGCAACTGGAATGTTATTTAGAAAAGGCATAAAAGAAATGAACAATAGTATGAAAACAAGGACTATTATTATAGCATAGTTAAAGATCAAGAACAATAGAAATGTCTCGTACAAGGAAAACAAGTGCTTACCTTAGTGTCATGCCCTTCTTCTAAATCAATATAGGCATCACAGTCGATACTTTTCCTGCTAGGTGAACTTATACGTGGTCTCTTGTGAGCATTAAATGATGAGCGTGCAAATTGTTCCTCTGTAATGACTGAAAAATAGGTGGACACCAGGAAAGATACCTAGATAAAAATGAATAATAACATGTATGAGTTCTACGATACAGCATTTAAGATAATATCAATTGGGATCTTCATGATTGCATCTCATTCTTATAAATAAAAGTTTGTAGATATAGATTAGACTGGACAATATACTAAGCTCAATTTTGTAGGCTGGTATGTTAACCAAAGTCATCATGAACACACACACACACAAAAGTTTGCAGATATAGATTAGACTGGACAATATACTAAGCTCAATTTTGTAGGCCAGTATGTTAACCAAAGTCATCATGAACACACACACACACACACACACACACACACACACACACACACACACACACACACACACACAAGTTTGTAGATATAGATTAGACTGGACAATATACTAAGCTCAATTTTGTAGGCCGGTATGTTAATCAAAGTCATCATGAACACACACACACACTAATTCATTGTTTCAACTAGTCCTCATCTTGCAAGGAATCTGCATATCAGATGTTACTTCTAATATCAAATCATACCGAAAATAGTTAACATTATCTCAAATTTCAAGTTAGAAAGATGTCTCCATAGTGACCAAAAGGCTAAAAGGTTCCTTTGAGAGTGAATAATTGTAATATTGTTTTATAAATGCTACATTCTACAAGATTCTAAATGTTAGTTTCTTATAGCACTGTACTCTCATGATTCTCCATCAAAGATAATGACATATGTTGACCTGATCTGCTCAGATTCAACGCCAGATCAACATCTACGAACACGGTCACGGGCTGTTTCCCTTTGGTATTATGCGTCCCCTGAGAAAATGAGTTTAACTGATAAGAAAAAAAAGAATATGGAAGAAGGATAAGCATAAAGAATAGATAGATCAATAAAATCAATCATGAAGAGAATAATTTAACATACTAAATTAAGTCGTAGGTAGCAACTTTTTGGCATTGTCTACATCAATCTAATCCCACCATTAAGCTATATCTAATATGACAGACAAAAATGGTATATGTATTCTTATAATGTACTAATTTTATATTCCCTTTGAAATTGTCAATTAGAAAATTTATCATTGTAAACACAAATGAAAATGAAGTTCTTGAAGTTTTAAAAATTGTACAGATTGTCATTGAATTTGTTTATTGATTGATATTTTTATCCTAAATCATATCTTTGTTTTATTCTATTATTTAGTACATGGGATAAGATTTGATTGCCAAAAATAATGATAAAAGGGAATAGAAATCCACAATTGAAGTGGAATGTGATAGAAAGAGAAGAAAGACAAAATTAAATAATTGATAAGATTGGTATTAGAAAATTTGAGGTATATAATTTTCACAAATATCAAAAACTATGATTTATTTATATTAACGGGGTGTTCAATTTTGTTGATGTCATTGCTGAAATAGATATATGTGCAGAAGGATACATATGCACATATGCTATTTCATAATTTTGGAAAGATGAACCAAAATATTTACTTATATTTTAAAAATCACATATCATCTTAATTTATTCTATTTTGTTTAACATCTATTAGGACTATATACCTAATTACTTTGAAACCAAAGATTACCTCATATCTAACTGAAAGTTCTCATAATATACTATTCTTTTGAGTAAGTATCAATTATCTTAATTGCTAACCTCTAAAGCATGGTTGACAATACTTATCTTACAGTTTTTTTTTTAAATTTAACCTAAGTTTAACAAAGTGATCATAAAAATAAACAGAGAAAAAAACAACTCTCATTTTATAAACCTAATCTTTAATCCAACTCTTACGTGCAAGAATTTCACATCTCGGTTTAGGATCACTAAGCTTTAGAAAATGTTGAAACTAAGAAATAAGGAGCCAAACATGACAAGATAAAATTGAACATAAGAGAAAACCAAGCAGTGTGATGTGTCTTAATGAAAATCATGGTCATATAAGAGGGTTTAACACAATGAATTACTCTGCATAGATAAGTCTCATAAGATTTATGTTTGATATACTGAGCAACCGTTTTGTTCAATCAAGGAATTCTACCACAATAGAGAAAATTATACCACAATCATGAGGAGAAAGCTATCACAATTCTTGTTAAGACATGGCACCCTCAAAAACATATGAATAGTCAACCAACTAGGAATTACCATGGGAAAGCCTACTGAGGATGAAAGAGTAAGATCTTCGTCCTGTATCCCTTCTACATCAATGATAGAAATTGGTTGGGCAGGAGATTCTCGTTGCTGTCCAGCAGTATGATAGGGGTTAAAAGCAGCAGAAGTCCCCTCCAAGAGATACCACTCTACAGGAAGAGAGTTAAGGTCTAGATCCCGAACCATCTTGCCTCCGGTACTATCAGGCAACTGTTTCTTCACGCCCCGGCCTGATTACCTACATACACTAGAAAAAGAACGAGAGAATTGCACGATCAGTACATTGCCCAGAATGTATTGTAGAACTATACAACTACAAAAGCAGAGATGATTTTTGGCATCTTAATTCTCGCAATTCCGAATCCGAATATAGGGGGAAAGTAAATCTGCCATCCTAGATAGTTCTAAAAAAAATCGTACTGACAATAAAGCAATAATTTCCAAAGTTGAACTCGATTACGCCATCTAAATCCGAAACGAACAAGAAGACGAAAAGAAGAAGAAGAAAAAAAATAGCGCCAGGGCCAGGGGCGAACCAAAAAGGGGAAATTGGAGTTCAAGCGATAAGCGAACGCCAAATGACGAAAATCTCGCAGACGATCCAAGATAACCCCCAAAAGATCCAGATTTCTATACAAAAAAAAAATTATGATCGAAAGAAACCATACTTATCAGCTACAGGCGATCAAAAAATCGGCGCCGGATCGAGAGAAATCGAGAAGCTCCTCAAACAATTCCTCCGATTGGAGGTTTTAGGGTTTGAATCGGAAAGGTAAAAAGGGATTTTGGCGATCGCTATGAGCAAGGATCGTTCGATGCGCTTCGGTTCGTCGAGCAAGACGACGTTAATAGCCGGCGGAGAAGGGCTCGGCTTTGAGGTCAGCGCACCCGTTTGCGGAGAAGCTTCCCAACCCACAGTTGGATTCCCTCCACGTGTGCCAGTTCGTTAAATCAACGGTCGTAAACATGCGCGCAAGCACGTGTTCTAATTATTACTTTGAAAGTAATGTTCTAATTATTGCTTTTAAATTAATATCTTAATTATACTGTTAATTTACTTTTTTTGGAGCTTTCCTTCTAATTAAAAAAAAATATCAGAAACTTTTGTATTTGAAAATTCAGAATTGTATTTTTTTTAAATATCAAAATTTTATTTTTAAAGATGAAGCATATTGATCCGGTTGTCAAGATCCGGTCAACACTGAAGCCAAGTCATCATGGTTAGCGAAATGTCAGGTCATCAAATAGCCATGCCAGTCATCAATTAGTTGACCGAGTCATGTTACCGATCGGCATAGTGTGCCGGTCGGACCTACTTGGCTGATCAGATATATTAATCCCAGACAACGCCATCAACACGTCTCTCTGAAATCAAGAAGCTAGTCTCTGACACTCGGCAGTAGACCGGTCGGTGAAGTCTCACCGCCAAGATCACTAGCCAATCAGATAATAATGAAAGTCGGTCGGTGAAGAAGACAAAAGTTCTCTTTTACGCTTAGCTTAACAGAATGTCAGAGAATATTCTCTGCCAGCTAAGAAGCCTATCAGATGTAGACACGTGACAGATGCAATCATGAGCAGCTCATTTATGGAAGGCCCAATTTGGAAGGAAATCTTCACACGTGTGGCAACAACTGGTAGAGGATCCTCGACATATAAATAGACCTTTAGCTAAAGGTTTCAAGTACTGGCAGAAACTCTCTTTGCACCCCTTTTTCCTCTTCAGCAAACTTTCTATGCTATTGAGGCTGACTTGAGCGTCGAAGGACCAAACGCGGAGGGGTATCTCCCTGTTTGATCAGCTAACGTTGTCTGCTCGTCTTTGGTGCTTAGTGATTTGAGTGCTACCCCCTCAGTAACTTTTTGGCCCGAGTACACGAGGCCCTTCCTGGTGTTCGACTGCTCGTATGACAAACAGGATCAGTGTCCATTATTTTTATAAGAAATGTAATTTGTATTATTATAAAATAATAAAAATATCATGTGGCCTCTACCCGTCATTGGCAATGGGGGACGACGACGACCGGTCAGCGACAGGCAGTGGATAGCTTAGGGGGTGTTTTGTCATATTAAATATTGAGTTGTAATGTAATTTAAATTACATAAAATTTACTTTGTAATTCAAATTATAATAATTTATTAACATTTATAATCCAAATTACATTGTAATAGCTAAATTAATATCATATAAATTAATCAACCTTATAATGTAATATATATTTACTGATTACAA
>JBAMIB010394298.1:0-10555 GCA_037177415.1 Kaempferia rotunda | reverse complement strand
TGTTGACGAAATCTGAAGTAGTGAGCCTCATATTAGTAGTCTAAACCTATTCTTGTGAATCCAAAGTTTGTGGCTAGGTTTCTCCACCCACAAGGAGCGACAAGATTTAGCTGGAGCATCCGGGGACTCATCCACCGACGGATTAGGGATCGTCCACCTAACGGACGCCGGGAAGTAGGAGCTTTATCTCCAAACCTCGTTAAAATCCTGGTGTTTCTTTTCTTGTGTTAGTTTTAGTTCTTGTATTTTGTATTCCGCTGTGAAACTAACCTTGTAGGAAGAAGACACAACCGCTCTAGCCGTACCGATTAGGTCCTAACATGTTTGTCAACCTCAAGTATCAGTTGACTAATGAATTTGACTAGTCGACTGATGGTATTAGAAAACAAATCGATTCAATTGATTTGGGAACTCAATTGAATGTTATGGAAATCAGTCAACTAATATAGAAATCAATCTAATCAATTTAATCTAGAAGCAAACAGAAGTATATCAACTCGATTGATTTAGAAAATCAGTTGACTATATGGTCAACCAGGTAAAAAGAAGTCATTCTACAGGTTTCAACGGTCAAATTCATTACATCAATTGACTTATTTTACCAATTAATCGACTAATCGACAGAAATCAACACAAGCAACAACCTTTAAAAGGTGATTTCGAAGAGGTTTAAAGGGCCGATTCTTGGAGATTTTGAAGCGAAGTGCTGGGGCATGTCTGAGTCAACAAGAGACATTTCCAAACAACAAGAGATCAAACTGTAGGATCCTTGCGGCCGACAAGAGGAGGTTGATAGCCTGCAAATCAAACTAGACTATCTTTCTCAAACAAGTTAAATTAAACCAAACACAATAAAAATAATTAAATAATATGCAGAAATGAAATAGGTACGAGACACAACAATTTACTTAGTTTCACAATAAGAGAATTGCTACTCCAAGACTGTAGAAGCCCAGATTCTTCGATACTCCTTCGTCGGAGGCAGAGAAGTCTCGTACATAGAAAATACAGTTCCAAAACTTTACTGCTCGAATACAGAAGATTAGAGAATGTATGGTGCCCTGAATAAGGTGAACTATAACTCTATTTATATCTTTAGTTAGATCTGGTCGTTGGTGTTTCGAACGTCAGGACCAGGTCCAGGCGCCCCCACGTAGGCGCCAACGGGTATCTTCACAACGGCTCTACGAAGCTGACTGATAAGATTTTATCCAGTTCCGGGTGCTCTGACTAGATTCGGGTGACCAGAATGCGCTGATGTGGTACCGGGCTACTATAGTCTTTGACGCGAACCACCCAAGCTCTTGGGTGGGTATAGTGCCCCGTACTCGTTGAAGTCAACTCCATGTTGACTTTAATCAGGGTTAATCCCGGTCACTTCCGGTATCTTAGGATAATGTCGGACATTTGGAATAGGCCTCACTCGAATCCATTTCCCATCCTTCCTCGAGCGAGGTTCCTCCCCGACTTCTCATCCCTCTGACCGTCGCATGCGTTCTTCTCGCTCTGCCGGTGTACTCTTCTGTAGTTTCTCATCACTCAAATGCGTCAAGCCCGTTGACTCTCTTCCACGTCATCATTCTTGTCCGCCACGTATTTCGCTCAACTTCTTGTGTTTCCAAGCTCCTGCACACTTAGACATAAGGTTAGAACATCACATAACTTAACATAACTTGACTGATCACATCAAAATCAACTTAGGACATCAATAATTTTAAGATGTATCTAGGTGGGTTGACCCGCTTGAGCCCATAACCCATACGAGTCTCACACACACATTACATATTAACCCGTTTTCACAAGACTATGCATGATTCAAGTGGCAAAAAGGCAATTCGCTTGCAGCAACACCCCTACCAATCCGTCTATGAGTCAACACAGAGGAGATAAATCACGGATACATACTGCCATTAATGTAAATGATCAATATATAAGGAAGGACATCCTTAGATGCATCGAGTTCCGATCGCACGATCTCATGTGACAAACTATGCGCATGATTCATGATACACCAAAAATGTATTATTATAGCATTTAATTAATTAATATCACCAAACATTTTGAAAATGAATTAATATACCAATAAATTTTGGGCCATTTAAGAATGATGTGAGATCAGCCCGGCCCAATTAACATTTCCGGAGTCGCCGTACGCAGATAAAGGAGCGTGCGGTCGAAACAAATATTGCCGGCGAGGAGAGCGCGCGAAAGATATGGGGACGAGAGGCGAGGCGATTCTGCCGACCGGCGCGATGCTGCTGTACTCCGCCTTGATCCTAATCGAATGGTCGCAATCCGGCGCAGCGCTGTGGTTGAGCTTGCCGCCGCATGCGATGAAATGCGTGTCGGAGGAAATCCACGCCGGCGTCGTCGCCTTGGCGGACTATGCCATCGTCCACGAGGGAGATCCGCAGATGGCGCCCTCCGTCACCGTCAAGGTGCTTCCCTCTCGACCCTCTTTTGATCATCTCCCCTTATTTGTGGGAAATCTTTGATTGTGACGCCTCTAAACTCGTAGCCAATTTGTTCGTCGCTCAGGCTTGATCCTTTACTCTGGCTTGCTGTCATTGTCTGAAATATCCGTGCGATCGGGGTGTTTTTAGGGTATTATCTTGATGGAACACGAATAGTATTTGGCATAGAATTTGCTTTGTTCGATCAGTAGGTTTAGATCTTAGATTGTCTTACATTTAGGTTTCTCACAGTTTTATGGCACATATAGAAGCTAATGAGTGCGTGATTATGGACCTCGATTAACTATCTACACAACTTGGATCTCATTATCTACCTCATTCCCAAAAATATGGTCAAGCTTCGTTTTAGGTAATCATGTGGAAAGTTTAAGCTGTTAGGAAATGCCAATTATATATTACTATTTAACAATTAATACAATGACTGATTGTTTAGGAAATAAGCACTTCATTTTGATGTGCATTTTCGTAATTGGACAGAGTGTTGGTGTTGAAGTGTCATTGTTGGATGCGAGTACATTGAGGATAAATGAAGAGTCCAACTATCTCTATCTGATAAGAATTACAGCTGGTGATTTGGAGGTTGAAATTTCTTTCTTATATGATAAGAATCACACGACATTGTTTTCCATGGAAGAACACTGCATTGTTCTTTCTTAATCAGAAAAATAAGGAGGCTCAAATTAATAACATTTCCTGACATGAAACTGGCCAGAGTGAATTGCAAGTTTAAAATCAAGCTTTGGTTCTTGGATGTCTCAGAAACAGAATTTTCTAACTTGCTCCTTCTAGATGTTATGCTATCCAGCTGTCTTGTTTTCCTACATTACTTCCGAATAGTTATGTTTGAAAGTTATCCATTTGCAACTATTTCTTACTATTGATTCATTGGCAACTGATTAGTAAATTGGATATGGGCTTCAATGGTGGAATTTCCCTACAAGTTCTATCAGTGGGCATTACCATGTACTTCTTATAATTCAGCCTTCAGTTACTCATGGAAAGATTGTTTGCAAGTCTTCACAGATTAATAGAAACTGAACAAAACTGTTTTTTCCCTGTATCTCTGTTGCATAGGTTGTGGACTTCACCATTTTATCATATGAACATTTGAAGCCTCATTTACTTGCAAATCAGATAATCATCTATATCAACAGATTTGCCTTTTTTCATTTCAGGTAACTTCGCCAAACGGAGATATACTTCATCACAAGGAAAATGTTACAGCCGGTCACTTTGGGTTCACTGCCGATGACCCGGGCAACTATCCGGCATGTTTCTGGCTTGATCCTCATCACAGTGGCAAAACTGGAGCAAGCGTTAGCATCAACTGGAAAATCGGCATTGCTGGAAAGGACTGGGGAAACGTTGCTAAGATAGAAAAAATTGAGGTCTGAGTTAACTGATAAACTGCTACTATGTCCTAGAGTAAAACTTCATTTTGAATAGTTCCACTTATTTTCCCCAGGGTGTTGAGCTTGAGCTGAGGAAGCTAGAGGAAGCCGTAGAGGTGATTCATGAAAATTTGTTGTATCTCAGAAAGAGGTAAACTCTGGGCATTGAACTCGTGAATTCTCTCTATTCTTGCATACAAAATCATGATTTTTTTTTTTTATAAAAAATCTTTCAGAGAAGCAAACATGAGGGATCTGAGCGAGAAAACAAATAGTCGTGTTGCGACGTTCAGTATTTTGTCCCTTGGCGTATGTATAGTTGCTTCTACATTGCAGTTGTGGCATCTGAAAAGTTTCTTTCTTAAAAAGAAGCTCATCTAATTATTTCTTTAAGCTCCATTCCACGTTGAAAAAAAAATTCTTTTCATTTTTTGGTTTCAGCATCGTTAATTTTAATCTTAACTTTTGTTTTGTCCATAATATGGCCTCGGAACATGTAATCACTGAGGTGTCCAAGTCCTGGGAAAACCGGCAGTAAACAATATGTTGCGCATCGTTTTTCTCTTTCTTCTTAGAACCACTCTGGGAATCTGGTTATGTTTCTGGGGACTTAAAGTCTGTGTATTTCAGGAAATTAGTTGAATAAATTGCATGTCTATATTCTGAATTTATTCGATCAGGGAAAATTACATTAGATTCTTGGGATACGGGTGCTTGACCGGACTAATTGCGCACTCAAATGTTTGGATTATTAATAAAAAAAGAACGAAGCTCCCATAGATGTCATGCAACGATAATGTATTTAAGGGAATAATTAAGAGGATTAGAGTTTGATCTCAATAGGAAGGAATATTCCGAAGGTGGGAGAGTTTCGAGTATTTATATAAATTTGCTGGACCTAGAGAATCAGAGAATCTCTCCGCCTTTGGAGCTGAGAGGGATTTTATTATTATTATTATTATTATTATTTTTATTATTATTATTTTTTAATTTAAATAAATTATTTTGGGTTGTTGTTTGGGCGAAGCAATTTTTGTTGGAGCAGATTGGGCCGGCCCGAAAGGGGTCCGTGAACTTAGCAGCTTGCTGCTTGTCACGTTATCCCAGCGAATCCTGTTTGCTGTCCAATGCCGCACATCCTTGGTCATTCGCATTCATTCCCGTCCCCAACAATCGTTTCTTTCCCCCTCTCTCTCTCTTTTTCTCGTCGTTGTCGTCGTCTTCTTTTTCCTGCCCAATCGCTTGGTGTGTTCATGGCCTTCTTCTCCCACCACCACCTCCAACAGCCGCAGCCTCCGGCACAACAGCAGCAGCAGCAGCAGCAACAGCTGGGAATCCCATTCAGGTGTCCCACTTTTCCTTTCTTACTTTCATTTCGTCCTCATCGGCAATTCCAAGGATCAACCTGAAAATTTCAGGAATTTCGTGCCGATCAATGGCCAAATCTCCGCTCCTGTCGATTTCAGCCCCGCTGCCTTAGCCGATCCTACCCATCAAGCTGGTACTCACGTTGCCTCATTCCGATTACTAGGGTTTCATTATGGCTCATCCAGTGTTAAAAATCCTTCCTTTTCTGGGTTCTGCTTTGTCAGTCGGTCGTGTTATGGGCCTCGCCCCTGGCGCTGGGACGGTGGTCGATGGAGGATCAAACGGCTGGGAGCCCATGAGGAAGCGGATCAAGGAGCAAGATCTTCTGGAGAACTCCCAGATATCGTCTATTGATTTCCTTCATACCGGGTCGGTGTCCACGGGATTAGGTCTCTCGCTTGATGATCGGAGAATTGCGGCTTCGTCTGGCGAGTCACAACTTCTACTTCTCCCGACCTTCGACCAGGACATCAATCGCGAGATGCAAAGAATGGATGCTGAGATGGATCAATTCATCAAGCTCGAGGTCAGTATGTTTCATTGCCTGCTTTTATGAGTTTAGTACTATGTATGGTTCCAGTGGCTCATCTTCATTTTCCTATATTTTCCTGGATTTTTTGAGCAATCTAATTGACTATTTGATTCCTCACTAGAGCCTGTCTGATGAAAACGTTTTTTTTTTTTCATATGATTCTGCACGAGCAACTTTATGTGACTTGATTGACTTAATGTTTTTCTTCTGCACTATACTCCACTGGCTGTTACAATTAGAATTTATGGCTTATAGTTTCTTTAAAATAAGAAACCTTAGTTTGTATTGAGTAGCTTGAAAGACGACCCAATAATTTAAGTTGCTAATTAATTCACTGAGTTGTTGCTATCATAATTCATTGTGAAGTACTTGTTTCTATTTTGTTTTTTAATTTCATTTTGGTCTGATGGAAAAGCATATGGACATATACTCTTTTCAAATCCAGCACTAGGAGGAGCTTATTAAGAGGTCATGAAAAATTTTACTGATGAAGGAAACAAACTCTGACTGATATGCTTTTGATATTTCAATGAAAGGGAAATCCCTTTAGCTGTCTGAAGTATGAAATCTTCTATTGTGTAATAATTTTGTTGGCATGAGGCAAGTACCAGATTTTACTTGATCCAGTATTTGATTGTGAATCATGGAGTAACAGGTGATATTGGTGTTGTTGCTTTGATTTACAATCTGCTAATTTCTAATTGCATTTTGGATGCTTTCAGTTACAATTTCATCTGATTCCATAGGATAAGTTAATTATCAATAGATTTGATTGGAGATACTGTCCTTGAAATAATTTTGAAACGGAATGTGTTGGCATACACCTGGACAGTTATTCCTCTCCAAATGAAATTCAACATAAGCCAATACTTGGAAAAGAGCTGATAGGTCATTTGGTGAAATTGTCAGTCCATATTGTAATCAGCTTTCAGGCCTTTGATTCTTCTTTTGCTAGCTTGGCAAACTATAACCTCCTTGTTCATCCTTGTTTCTAGTTCACTTATTATTTTGTCATTTATAATAGTTTATCTTCTGGTGTATCATTGCATCATCAACTCAACTATTTATGGTTGGCTTAATCAATATTTTCCCTCCATTGAGCTTTATGGAAGGCTATATCACTAGTAATATTCAGTTTAATATTTTTTTTCATTACATCAATTAATATTTTCTTTAGCTTCCCTCTCCCCCTTGCACTTTCTTATGGCCATTCTAATAGATTCAAACTCCTCAAACAATAAAAGCTATTTGTTATCTTTGAGCATATCAAATAATCTCAGCCTATTTTATCTCATTTTATCATCTATCGGAATTATGCTTAATCTTCTCGTATATTTATATATATTTTATTTTTATATTTATATTGGAATTTGATTAATTTCTTTCAAATTGTTATATATATATATATATATATAGAGAGAGAGAGAGAGAGAGAGAGAGAGAGTTATCCTAAGGACCTTATGCCGCACAACCCGTGCACATCCGAATTTTTTTTTTCAATTTGAATTTTTTTTAGCTTGAGCACTATAACTCAATCCCTAAAGGCAAAATCTCATTGGCGTAACCAAGGGCTTTAAAAAAATAAACAAATAAATCAAACAAAATTAAAAAAAAAATACACTGGTCGTGGACGAGTCCGCAGCATATATATATATATATATATATATAGAAAATACCATCCCTGTGAAAGGACTTCCATTCTTCATGCATGAACTCGCTGATATAAATCCCTCATGTAAACTTGCTTTTTTTTTTTCCCTGTGAGCTATCTGAATAAAAAGCATGTTGCCATATGACTAGTATATCGCCAAAAGACTCTAAAAATAAAAACAAAATAGCCCCCAAAACAATGGGCCATAATTAGAGGCTCTTAAAAATACATTATTTCAATAAATAAATCAAGTCTTAAAAATATATGCAATCTTTAGGTTATCTATGGATGTTCCTAATCGATGCTGCTTTCTAAGTGGTCCTAATGCATCTTCTTTCTTCAGAACATCTACATTCCAAGAATGCTGAATAAAGTTACAAAAAGCAAAAGAGGACTTACTATTTCAGAACTTGGATAAAATGAAGAATACGTGTTAAATGGAGGCTTGAATGAGAATCCAGATGCACCTTCAAGTACATCATTACTTCCGAGCGGGGTAGGTTGGGCACTATTATCCTGCAAAAATTGAAGCTTGCCTGTGGTAGGAGACAACTGTGCCTAACAAAATAATTAGACAAGAAATCAGATATTTATGCATACATTTAGGTGGTCCATCATAGATATCCTAGACAATATGATTGATAGCAAAGTTAAAAAATATATATTCAAAATATATAGAGAAAGATAATTGATCACTTTATTGATGCAAATGACTAAAACAATGTCATATCTTACTTGTTCTTTACCATTCATATCAACTAGAACATAAGCTACTAATCAAGAAACTTGTTGGAACTGAACATAAACTTTCCTAAAGAAACCCACCATATGATTGCAAGATCCAATTTCCTCATCTTCAGTGTAGTGCGTAAGTTCCTCTGGGCTAACTGCTTACTAGCTATTTCATATATTCCTTCTGGTGTTGGAATATAATATTTTCATGGAATAAACTAAATACACAGAAAATTGTAAATCAACAGGTAAAATGTATAGAAACAATTGTTTAAGAGAAACAGATACTTTTTTGTTTATCACGATACAAACTTAACTATCTTGATATTGTACTTTAACTCCAAGCATTACAGTGCATCATAAGACCACCTCATCAGAATGATGTCCACTAAGATGAGGCTTGGTATGTTATGGCCGCAAATAATAAATCTTCTGGATGCCCTATAAATTCCAGCTCGGGTTTATAACTATTCAATTTAAAAACTTCTACATCATTCTGAAATTGATGACAAAAATTATTAAAGAATATCCCACACATAATATCACAAAGATTTCTAACAACCACTCATGTGCTGATTCATTTATCAATATAATTGACAATAGAAAGCATGAAATCATACCATAGCATTTGATAGGAACACTGGAGAGTCCAACAATGATGCGGGGCTTAAACCAGGTGGGATAGTCAGATATGGAGACCCAACATCAGAGGACGATGATAAGTTAGCCGGTGGAATGCGAGCAGTATTGAGTTTAGGCACATTAAAACCATTAGCAGCCATCCTCTCAGCAAGATTTCCATGCATATTTGGCTTATGCATTCCAGACCAATTAGGATCGAATGAGAGGCGGTTTGATGGCTCGTCCTCTTCTACTTTGGTAATTCTGCCTCCCTGATCCATCTCAAGTGCTGTACGAAGTTCCTCATTCTCCTTCCCTTGAAAGGATTCCGGAAATGGTCTCGAACCAAAATCCTCGCTTAAAAAGTTCGACATTAAAGTTCTCGGGCTAAGATTTGGAAAGCTCCAGTCATTGATCACGCCGACCTTATCTTCCGACCCAGCCATGGCACACAAGATTTTCTGCTAACACAAATAGGGTTATTTCCAGATCTGTTAAGAGAAGACAAGATGCAACCGCTATTAAACCCAGATCAGAGTAGATTGCTTCAATGCGCAACAAGACATCGATTCCCACCTTGGATTCCACCTCGGAAATCAATTCTTGGTCCAACTGAAGATCAACAATCCGAGTTTGAAGGTTCCACGAGAATCGCACAAGGCAAAAACTACGTAGATCAAACAAAAATTCAGTTTTTCCTAGAATTGAGAAAACAAAATAAAGCAATTTCATCAATGAGAACATACCTAATCTCCAGAAACCAGCAGAGGACAGCAAACCTTTGAGAGTAATGGCGCAAATCTTCTCCTAAATCAAAATCACCTATTACGAAAAAGCGCAAAACCACATCTTTACATTAAAAACAGCTCCGCAAACACCAAGTGTGAAAGCCTAGACGAGAAACTACAAATAGAGACACGCAAAAGGCATGATCGCAACCACCTCAGACAGCGGCACAGCAAAGAGAACTTCCGAACCAATGAACGACAGGCTCTTCCCCGAGCAGCGCCCGTTAGTCTCCTAAAGCTGAAAAAACAGACGAGCTGAAGCGGCAGAGAGGGACAGAGATCTGACACCGAACATGAGATTTCTCTTTCCTCTTTTCCTCTTTCGCTTTACCTCGGGAGGTCCGACAAACCCTGGGGCTGCGCAAATCGCCTCATCGCAGGCGATCCTTCTACTGCTCCGCCTTGAGCAGAGAGAAAGACACTGGGCGGTTTGACCGAGATAGACAGTAGAACGATGGGGATCGGGAATGGGAATAGATTCGCGTGGAGGTCGAGAGCGAGTCGAGAAGGCAGCTGCCATCTCCGTGGCCACTTTGTTCTTATCGCTCTCGTCTCCTCCGTTTTAGGTTTTAATTCTTTAATTATTATTCGCCTGTCGATTACCCGCTTTAATACGGATCTTAACCACTTTAAGCCCTGCTTCGTAAATATACTTAATATATTCGCAGTTTGTTAAATTTTAAATTATTCAAGTTAACCAAACATTTTAGGTCATTATTATTTGAATCTTAACTTTTTTTCAGAAATTTATTATTTATTATTCTACACTTTTTACTGAATTTTTTTATTTTATTATAGATTAGCCGGTTGGACGTCTAAGAGCATCTCCAATGGAAGGTTTGTAAAAGATTTATAAAATTAAAAAACTTTAATGAAAAAATTTTAACTATTATATGGGTAAGGTTTTAGGTTTGTACTTTAAGAGTAGGTTTGAATTTGATATACTATGCATGAAATCATGCAATTATATGTTATAAATTATATCACAAAAAAACTCA
>JBAMIB010394287.1:0-10148 GCA_037177415.1 Kaempferia rotunda | reverse complement strand
TTCGAGTTGGTATGCTTCAAGTTGGTTATCTTTATATGAATTTGGAGTTTGTTTTTCATTTATTAGAATCATTTACTGATAAAGGAAAAATAGAAATAAGAAATTATGACAAGAGTTGGTATGTTTTTCCTTTTCTCTGATTCATACATGATAAAATAGAAATAAGAAATTACGACAAGAGTTGGTATGCTTTTCCTTTTCTCTAATTCATACCTGATATTCTGATATTCTCTAGTACCTTATAATATTCAAATTTTTCTTGGGTTCTGGTTTAGCTTTTAGATTTTACTACAAAGAGATACAAGACTTTGTGATTAACACGTATTTTTATTTGTCTAAGTTATATTTTTTCATTTTTCACGCTTTTCTTAGAAAGGTGCTACTTGAATTCTTTATCACCAACCCTTGTTTATCTCAATTAACTAAGTTTGACTACATGAATTTTATTACTTCATCGAGCTTAATGGAACTGTATGTCTGTACTATATTCAAATCAATCAAATAAGTTTTTATTATACTGGCTTAACTTTTCTTTGATTTTCAGCTTCCCTTGCACATTCCACTAATTGTTTCAACTTTTCTAACTTTAGGATTAATAGTTTGAAACCTTTGTCATGCCAAGTGGCGTTGGCCAAATCACGGTTTATCATATGTCAAAATATAATGAATATATGCATGACATGTTACTATAAAAGTTCAGATCAATTATCTAATTACTGGAATCTTTTTTTTTACAAATAAAGAAACTAAGTGCAAGAATTAATTGAGTAAAAATTATTAAAATTTCATTTTATTTATTCAACTTTAGTTCTATCTCTGAATTCAAAGTGTAAATTATTTCAAAATTGATAGTCTGGCAATTACCTTTGTGATTACTTGAAACTGCCATATCTGACAAAATGGTTGATAGTAACTATTGACGTGATTAGGTCATAAATAGGGTTGTCCTTATTGTGCCAATAAGGTTGTCCTTGTGCCAGCAATTCGCTATCTACATGGCTCTTTCCCTATTAAAAGAGACTGGCTGGTTGTGTTGGTATATAATGCCCTGTTTCTACCAATATTTGCCATGATTTTGCTGAGAGATCGTGTGACACTCAATTTTTACCTCACATTGAAGATGGTGACTAGTTGTGTGGGTATATCTACTATCGTTGAGTAGCATTTGTGTTGCATCGCTCAATGACTGACTGAGTGGACTAGTTGTCTCGTTGATCTGCATTGTAAAATACCTGCCTTGGGTGTTCGCTTATCATTAACTTCTGCTATCTTCAATCTCTAATAATGTTTTCTGCATGTAACTTCCATATTGCTTGGCTTGGAGTCAACATCATAAAATGTTCACTAGCAAAGTTGCCTTGTCATATAAGGGATGTTTTTATATGCATGTTGTATTTTTTTTCACTTTTAGTTTTAGTTGGTGTTGTATTTGGTTATTTGCCTAATCTTTCTTGCCATTAAGCTTACACGATAACAGAGAACTATGGACTCTCGGATGCTTCATGTAATGTTGGTCTATCCTCACAGCATTCTGCTTCAGTTTGGTCAAAAGCATAAATTACCATTTTTTGGTCTCTATTAGTCTACCTCACATTATCAACATTTGATATGTTCATGTCGAACTATAGGCCAAGTAAGAGCCTGTAAAGAGATGGCTTGGATTATCATTCTTCATTTACAAACTATACTTATTTACAATGTTGATGCTATAGTTGTAACGTTTTCTGGCCTTTGCAACTTCTAGGAATTGCTAAGGAAACAGCAAAATCGCGGCGGTTTCTCTGTTTCGTTTGTGGCGGTTGTGGCTTTCTTGTGCATCATCATTGGCTATCTCTTCAGAAGCACATAGAAGCTGAAGTTTCTGTTAAATAAAGTCCAGTGCTTGCTATCTAGCAAAATCCCCCGATTGTGTTTATTTTTTGAAAAAATGAAAAAGAATGGTTTGTGTGAGTTCATTCTTTACAGTCAAACAAAATAATCTGTTGTGTTCCGATATATTTTTGGATTGTATGGTCTTGTAATCGTAAAACATTTACACAATGTATTTATCAAAAAGAAGGATCCTTTGTGTGTTCTTATAGATTGTCTCATCTTTTTCTTGTTGGTAATTTTATAACTTTTTTTATTGAGTATTTCAAGAGGTTGCCTGATCATTCTATTATTAACTCGTCATTTCCGTAACTTGTAGGGTCCCTTTGGGGTTGTGCGATGGTTTAGACATAGAAGGTTGTTATATGAGGTCTTGAAGTTAAAATTTGGTGTGTCCGAGTATATCTCTCTTATACCTTGACCATTTGTATTAATTGCAAATAGTCATCCATGATTTACCTTCTCCTTGTTAGCCTATAGACTGATTGGTGGGGACGTTGGGGAGAGCGAATTATTTTTTTGCTACATTGTTTTTGTTTCAAGGGTGTTTTACTAAACCATACGAGGAAGGTTAATACATTCAGGCTCACAAGTGTATATCAATTTAAATTTGAAGCGATTTAGAATTCTCTAAATTTATTAATTTCTGAATTTGATAGCGTGAACTAAAAGCTACGAATTTTTAAACTTACAAAGTTTCATAAAATTGATTACAAGCTCACATAGGATTACTATTATTAATGGATTTGCGATTCTCTTGATTTAAAAAATATAAAATTTCTGAATTTTTAAAGGTGAGGAATATAACAGGAATATGATATGTGATTTTAAAATTATAAAAATTAAATATGTGAAATGGATAATCCTCAAATTTCCTCGCGTTAGTTAACTCTATTCTTTTTCCTAATTTGGTAATATTATTATTTTACTTTTTAAAGAAAATAATTAATTTTAATATTTATGCAAAAATTCTCTTGGTATGATGGTTATATTAAGGAATTTTATAAATATTTATGAACAATAACATACTATTAGTTTTGTACTGTTTTTAAATAAAAATTTGGAATATTTATGAATCTTCATCAATCATCATTACAAAATCAGTTTATGCTAATTATTTGAATCGAAAATGAATTTTATTCATCTATTTCTTTCTTTATAATATCAAATTTAAAATAATTAAATTAATTTCATTATATTTGATTTTTTATATTAGTTTATTGATTTTTTAAATTATAATTTTTTCCCCTATATTCCGCAGGAAACATTTCCATCCAAGGTAAATAAAGAAATGAAATGTCTATAATACCCTTGAGCAAACTGTTTACGTTCCTAGGGTTCTCTTGAGTAGGGGGGACGTCTCATTTCCGTAATTCCGTCCTCTTCTGATCTGCCCTCCGAATTAGGGCTCACTGACATCATGGACGCCCAGAGAGCTCTCCTGGACGAACTCATGGGGACAGGTGAGTCGCCCTTCTCGCCCGGTTCTTAACCTCCGTCTACTCGATCTTCTCAATTCAATTTTTGTTTTTACCTTCTGCAGCTCGTAATCTGACGGACGAGCAGAAAAAGAAGTACAAAGAGGTGCACTGGGACGATAAGGAGGTGTGCGGCTGCTACATGGTTCGTTTCTGTCCGCACGATCTGTTCGTGAACACGAAAAGCGACCTTGGTATGTGTTTGGATCATCACTTCCCGAGTTTATTGGTTGGTGCGTTGCTATGTGTTCTTACGCTACGTTAGTTTATTTTTAGGAACTTGTCCTAGAATTCATGACCAGAAACTGAAGGAGAGGTAACTACTCACCACTCATGTTGCCCAAACCTTGGAATTGAGTTTTGTATGGTAAATTATTGCCGTTTTCAGGTCTTTTGATTGTTGAACTTGCTGTGAAGTTCTTCAGAATTGTTCTTGTGCGGTTTTCATTATTGTTGAGCCCATTATCTTCATGCTGTTTTGTTCAAGGATTGTCTTTTTATATATATATCTTAATTCTTGTTACCTAGTTTTTTTACGAGGTACGCTTGGGGAAATTCCTTGAACCTAGACATTTTAATGTGTCATGTAGGAGGAACTTTAAAATGAGTTACTGGTGTGCTTTGGTAAATAAGACAATTGGAGCTCTCTGGATATTCCTTTATTTTTTCTTTTGAGGTAACTGATCTGAAGCTCTCTGATCTGTGATATTTCCATCGAAGTATGTCAGGATCTTAGTTGCCTCTTTTAGGCTATATGCTTGCATTTCCATCTCAAAGAATCATACTAATTTAGTTGGCCTTTCAGATTTCACAGCTTTTTATTTTTTATTATACGAGTATTTATGGGTTTTTTTTCCATGAATTGAAAGTTTTATTGGATATACCGTTAATTAAAAATCATGCTAACGTATTATTAAGTTAACTTAACATTTTATTATATGTATATATATAATAAGATTTATATTTTCGAAAATTTATTATATGTGCCAAAAAGTAATTATACTAAAATTGTTTGCATGTTAGAGACATTGGTTTTATTTTGGTTTTGTAAAATCAATCTTTATATGGCTAGAAGACAAGTTAAAGCTGAACATCTTGAATGCTCAATGCATATTTAATATGCGATACTCTTGTTTTATAAAGTTACTCATCTTTTGAAACTTCTCACATCATGCATAAGGTAGATGATAATTTTGGATAGACTTTCATCATGTTTCCTAACATGGTATGTGTACAATGATGTATATAATGAACATATTGAATCTGGGTGCTTGATGGAATTCATATTGACTGTGAATTTTATTTAGCATAACGCTTTCATATTCTTTCATGGAGAATGCTATTGTGATAAGAATGGACATTTTCTCATTTTCTTTAACTTCATACACTCACGGGTAGGGTGTGGGGGTTTTTTTTTTTTTGCTATTTCTACAGGGTTGTGATTTTCCTTTTTGTATGTTCAAGTGCTTTAGTGGTTTGCTATCGAGTTTGCAGGGGGTATCTTTAGTCTGTTATTATAGATAGCTTAAGCTCATATTCCTACTTAATCTAGTACATTCAGGCACAGCAAAGTTAACATTGGTTGTGTTTCGACTTGGGTTGACAACATCATAGAAACTATTATAATTGATCATTTGTGAAAAGATATGCTTTATGCTCCATTGGTAGTGGAGGCTGAACCATAATCTCAGCATGGTAGCTAACTATTTGTAAATTGCATATTTATATGACGTAGAAGGGTGCAAAAAAAAGGATATATTTGTCTACAGTTTGAAAAAGTGAAAAGATTCAAGGAAAAGATATGAAAAGAAAGACAATTGGTCATATTGTGGCACTGTTGGCTTTTGTTTGCCTTGGCTGGACAGTTGTTCAGAAACATAGTTTTATCTTTGGAGTTTTAAGGAGTAAGGACCATGAATGGCATTGGTTAATTTAATTCTATCTACATCTCAGATAGATTATCATATTTAAGTTAAGTTGTTGATTTTTCTTTTTAATTCTCTGCTGAGTCTGTAGTCCAGGGAGGCAAATCTTGATTTAACTGCGAGCTTTGGTTATTATAACTTGGCTACTCATGTTCTTTCTCAATTATAATCATTAAATATATGCCTACCTTTGCATTCATGCGACTTCTAGGAATGCAATTTTGAGTTCATGGAAACTATAATACTGTCACCCCACATTTCTTGGAAGTGTTAACTACTTGTTATAGTTCACTTGGAAGATATTAAAATTTTTCCTCTGGAATTAGGAAGGATAGTTTGAGGATTGTATTTTCAACTCATGAATAATTTGTGGCTGAGCTGAAAGCTTGAATTGCCCAAGCTTGTGTTTCTTCATGTTATATAAGTATACACAAAATTTCTTTGTTGCAGTTTTAAGAAGTCCCCTAGACATGATGCTCATGTTCCAAAGTTTGAAGCAGACCTTGCAAAATTCTGTGAGAAGCTGGTGTGCTTCTTTTAGCTATTAATCATTTCTTTTAGCATTCAAAGTCTTGTTAAAGTGCTAGAAATATATAACTCAGGTGACGGATTTAGATAGAAAAGTCAAGCGTGGTCGTGACCGATTAGAACAAGAGGTAGAGGCAACACCTCCTCCTGTCCCTAATGAAAAACCTGAACACCTCTCAGTGTTAGAAGAAAAGATCAAAAAGCTTCTAGAGCAAATTGAGACGCTTGGTGAAGCAGGAAAGATAGATGAAGCTGAGGCACTTATGAGAAAGGTGATGTAGAAATATTGGATGCATCTTAATGTACCATTCTAATTGCAGCATAATTGACATTTTTGTTCAGGTTGATATGCTTAATGCTGAGAAGGCAACTTTGTCTCAACTGTCAGCAACTGATAAGGTTATGCTTCCACAAGAGAAGAAAATGGCACTATGTGAGATTTGTGGCTCATTTTTGGTAGCAAATGATGCTGCTGAGAGGACACAAACTCATGTTACCGGGAAGCAACATATTGGTTATGGTATGATCCGAGATTTTCTTAGTGAGTTCAAGGTAAGGATTCTTAGCTTAAGTCTAATATTATCTTTATGGTTATGACATGCTTGTAATATGCTTTGTTGCACAGGCTGGTAAGGAGAAGGCAAGGGAAGAAGAGAAACTAGCAAGGGAGAAAGAAGCAGAGGAACGAAGGAAACAGCACGAAAAGGATCTCAGGATTCGTGTTAGGGAGAGTGATGTGGGTAGAAGAGAAAGATCCAGAGAACGTGACCGTGAACGTGATCGACATGGTGACCGGAACTATGAGCGAGAAAGATCAAGCAGGGTAGGAGGGGCAAGCCATAAGCATGACTATCACAGAAATGGGAGAGAATCTAACAGAGTTAGGTATCATAACAGACCTGGAGCACGAAGCAGGTCCAGGTCTCCTTCCAGGCATGGCTATAGAAGGTCAAGGAGTCCAGTTTGACAATGCTAGCTGTTAGTATTAATAGTCTGTCAAGTACTGAGAACAAAGAGGTAGTCCATTTTGCCTGGATTTTTTTCTGACTGCACTTGTGCTTGAACTGAAGTATCTTTCTTGTTTAAATTCTTGGTCGCTGTCTAACAGCTCTGTTGAAGTCATTGTGGTATTCAAGTTAAAAGAAAAACATTGAGGTAGGCAAAATTGATCCCTCCCTTTTATTACAAGGTCAATTTGAACTGCAACTATAACATCCTTCATCTGTATGAGCTCTTTCACAGAGCATTCTTTTGGTTCAAGACATTTCCTATTATAACTAGGATGACAGATTTTGAAACATGACGTGGTGTGGCGTTGAAGATGATGATTATTAATCAACTTATGCAAGGTAATGCCAGTTATACCTATTTTTTAAGTGTAATCGAGCCTCTACGAAATCTCAATTGATTAACTTATTTGATCAGTTCCCAAGTCATTGCTACCATCTACCAACTTGCTCAGGTTATCAAATATTAGTAATCCCACAAAATCTTTAGACTACATATGCTAGGATAATGTGAATGTTTGGCCCCTGGTGTGTGCTTTATTTTCTTAATTTAGTTGTTAAATTCCAAATTTTTTGACGTTGTTTCCTTTTGTTTTAGTCTGACCAACATACAAAGAAAAGCATCACTCCAGTCTATGCTGAATGACAGATTTCGATCTTGGAATTTTTGCTTCTTTTTTGATTTTTTAACCAAAAAAAAGCACAATTGCTTTTGTACAATATTTGTGATTGGATACTCTTTCAAATGCTTGAAGTGAATTTTCTCTTTTGTCTCCCTTGTTTCCAGGATATGGGGTTTGTAATGCTTTGGAAATTATCCATTTTGTTCACTGGTTACTTGTCTTTGTATTTGCTTGTTGAAATATTGGAAAGTAGGGAGTTTAAGCAGCAATTATTGACAAAGTGAAATGTCTAAGATAACCTTTACTTGTCATAATCTATGGCTTATTTATTTACATTGATGAATGGAACGGAAAAAATATGCAGATGGAGGATATATTTTTTTTTCATGCATTTTGCCGGTTTCTTTCTCTGTAACTTTCCCTTTCTTTCTTCCTTCCTACTCACCAGCCATTCCAAGTTCTTAGAAAAATTCTCCAAGGTCACGACTCGCATGGCTGATGTTTCAGTTGAGTGTTATAGGGTTTTAGGAAGGTAAAAATTCACCAAATGCCATTTAGTGATTTATATGTTTCGTTGCTACAGGAGCATATTGATTAGTGTCAATATCTTCTAGACTTGCCCTCTATCTTTCTGTGAGAAGCCATCTACAGCAAATGTTTGCTTTATTTTTCATCTTGTCATTCAGTCTTTTGTTTTGTTTTTGATAGGTTTGTCATTCGTTTTTGAATATATTGTTCGTTGCACGGTAACTGAATTATGCTGTAAAGATGTCGTGATCCAAAATGATATATTGCTCAAACTGTAGGCCCTCTAATTAGTTAAGAAACAGACATGTTTTTAAAAGTATACTTGTAGAACTATTATTACATTGCAACCTTTGAAGGATGGTATCGTAGTATGCATTCTTGAATCTATGAGACTTTTATCAATCGAGCAAGTACTGGAGCATCATTACCACCTCGTATCTGCTCGACTTAAGCAGCTCATACAAGCACTGGAGCATTGAGGTAACACCTAGACTTGTTTTCACTTCAATGGTTGATAAAAATTTGCGTCGTAGCTTCAGGTTATGGAAAATTAGGGAAGAAATGCCAGATGATGATGTTGCTTGAACCTATATACCGACCATTCGCACTTTGCAGCTCAAACAAATTTTAGGAATCATAGGTAACATCTAGACTTGTTGTTTACACTTGAATAGTGATGAAATCTTTGTTATAAAGTTTCAGATTTATCGATAATTAGGAATGCTTATTGTATTGTGTAGGGCTCTGTGGAAGAATAAAATCTATAAATAATTGATGATGAGGAAAGAAGAGTTGGATGATGTTTCTTTAATCTGTACAGATTCATGCTCAAACTAGAAGTGGAGCATAGTTGAATACGTAATGATTTTTCTCTCTTTTTTTTGTGTAATGCCAAATTTAAATCATACAAAAGTTTAGTTCGCGTTGAAGAGGATGTTGAGGCGCATTTTGCATTTGATCCCCCCTATTATCTCTCTGACTAAGATAATACATGATGATTTTAGGATTGTGATCGTCCACTAGAGGCATTCTTGCGAAACAATGATGTTTAAAGTGTATTTTTGATATGTGAAGCTTTAAGAAGTATTAAAATTTTAAATGAAATGTTGATATAGTTGGGGTCGTCAGTTTTTAATGACAAAGAATATCTAGAGCGGTTAATAAGTTAAGTTGATTTAAATGTCATGGTGTTCAAATTTATTTTATTTGATAAGGTAATCACATTTAGTTGAGTTTAAAATAAATTAAGCTAGTAAAATGATTATTAGAGCTTTATTTGATTTTTTTTATGAGTTTGATTTGCTTAGATGTTATTAAATTTTTAATTTAAATTTATTTGATTGTTTAACATTTGTTTAATTAATTATCGAATTTGATAATATAAAATTTGTTTGTCTATTTTGTAACTTGGATTATATAACATATTAATAAGAGTGTTATTGTTAGATATAGTTTATAAATATTATTAATGAATGTTGCTTATGAATATTAATGATATATGTATTTAAGTTTATTTATTTAATTGATCTCGATTGTATTTAATGAATGTAAACATACATAACTTATTCGTTCAATACATTTATCATCTTAAATATATTAAGTCAAAAAATATATAGAATTTTATTACCTTAATCATCTAGAGTCAATTCATTAGTAACTAGTGTTATATATATATCCTAGGTGCCCAATTTGGGCACTTAGAATGGGTGACCCTTATAGCTTGGGGCAGACTTAGTTCGGGTGCCTTGAGCGTTTTGGTTATATCCTGGGTGCTCAAAATAGGTGCCCAAATGGGCAATTCATAATATATATAAATATATATACACACACAGACACGCACACTATAATAAATGGTTTAACTACACGCTAAAAAAAAATATAGGCGACACACATGATTATCATGCGCCGCATGTGTATATATATATATATATGAATTTTACCCTGCACACTCTTGGGTGACCCTCACATGTCCGGACACCCGAAAGCACCTCCATGCGCCCCTATTCACTTTTTATGGGGTCCGGGCGCTCATAAATGCTTCTAGGTGCCCGAACATGTGAAGGTCACTCAGGAGTGTGCACGAACGGGGTGTGATATATATATTACCCTGCACACCAGGTCATGAGCGACGCTTGTGCGACTGAGTACAGTCCTGGCTCTCGGATCACTCTCCAGGTGCCCCAACCGACA
>JBAMIB010394242.1:0-10560 GCA_037177415.1 Kaempferia rotunda | reverse complement strand
ACATCTGAACGCTGCCGATAGCCCAACACCAACTCCCGAGTCATGCAGATCAATATTCCTTGAGTTGGTAACAATTTCATTTTTGCATTTACTTTATTTGCAAAAATGTAGTCGGTTACACTTCTTCGATTCTCTTTGTATTTGATTAACTATTTCCGCGTTACCAAAAGAGAATATTAGTGGATTGGCGAACGATCTTGTCCGGAGGATCGTGAATTTTAGAGTAGAAGTCGCTAAAGGATCCGAACCAAGTAAATCGCTTGTGTATGTTTTTATTTTCGTTGCTTATTCTCCAAAATTTTTAAACCTTCGATATTCACTTACCTCTATCGGACGCTTCGATCCTACAAGCACTGTATCCTGAATGTATGCAATGAGTTTATTCATAATTAATATTAAAAAATAGGGATTAGAGCTAAAAATATACATATTTAATAATTTAAAAATATTTAAAAATCATTTATATATAAATATATTAACAATTTTTCATATATGTGTCATCGTCAACGCTTAATACCGTAGATGATATTATTACATGTATAAATTTAAATTAATTAGTAATTTAACTATCATTTTAACCCAATAAAAGTCAATAATATTTATATTTTTATATAAATAAAATATAAAATTTCTACTAATACAATAACAATAATTACATTCAACTTCAAGAATGTCCTTTAGTTCACAAGATAACTCAGTTTAAAGACCAACACAGCAACTGACGTAGTGGAAGCTATTGAAAAGTTAATTTGAATATGAATGTCAGAAATCATTTTCTAAAGATTTATTAATTCTGTAGAATATTACGTAATAGACATCCAAAAATGCAATGGGACCGTAGTAGAATACTATTAATAAAAAAATTAACTAAAAACAGCTAAATAGATGTTTAAATAGTGTCATAATTCTAACCCAAACTCTTCACCAAAATAATCTAAATTATTAAATAGTCAAAAATAATTTTAAAAAGATTAAACATCTTACTAGCTTTGAAAACAACCTTAAATAATATTTTTTTATCTGAAACTTGGTAGTAGCATATTCACCCAATAATAGACTTCGATTTAATATATTATACGTCTCGTGGTTCAACCCGGGTTAAAAGTTATAGTCTCTCAAAACTTTTATCGATTCACTCCAATCCTGTTACGATTCCACTGCAAAAACTAATCTTGCACGATCCGGGATTGATTCAGGGGGTGCTTGGTTTGACAGTATGAGAATGAGGAATGTGAAAGGAATGGAAAGTTGATGCTTGGTTTGGGGAATTAGTTGTGGGTCCCACGGAATCAATCCCCTAAATAGGAGAATAAGTCATTACTTAGCAAAATGTGGGGAATGAAAACCCCTTCATTCCCATTCTCCACTTCTATCAATCTCATTCCGATTTCATACCATTCAATTTACCAAGCACTCAGTGTTTTGAATCGTATAATTGTGCAATCCAATCTTGTATCACAATTTTACAAATATGGTCAGGGTTATGGTGTAATAGTAGAGTACTCGTGTAAGCTCTCACGTATTCACAATTCAATTCTAAACTATTCCATTATAGGATATTTTCCTCCAACAAAATAAGAAACATCGGTTGTTGAGTTATTATATCATCCATTATAAAAACTTTAAAACTTATATAGACATAGATCGTTTCTAAAGTTAATCAGTTGAAAGGCTAATAAATATACGGTGCCAGATAAAAAAATAAAAAATATATATATAATCTAAAAAAAAGGCCCATGAGGCCATTGGACAACTTAGCTTGTAGGACCACCTCTCCAACTTGTTGCTGGCTTTTGGAATGTTCAGAGAAATGATTGGTGTTTCATGATAACAAATCTTTTTTCCCTTATTTTTTTTTAAATATATAAAGGACATCTTTTATTATTGTTTATATTAAAAAGTATATTTCATATCAAAACAAAATCTTTATTTCAGTATTATTATAATAACTATCTGGTAGATACTAGTAAAGACAAGTATAATTATATATCAATTTAATCAAAATTACTCTACATTATTATTATTATATTAAAATACATTTTATAACTTTTCAAAATTTTAATTTAATTAAAATTACTTTTAAAATATTATTTGAACTCTCTCTCCCTCTTTGTGAAATTTCTTAGTAGGAAAGTAACACTAGGACTTTAGAAGACATCTGAACATGGTGTTGTCTAAGTTCTTGATTCTCCTCCTTATCTCTTTGCCCTCTTCCTCCGGCTCTTCCTCCTCCGGCGACTTCACTGACTTCGTTTACGGCGGATGCTCACAGCCCAAGTATGCTCCCGCCTCCCCTTACAAATCCAACGTCGACGCCCTCTTCGCCTCCCTAGTCAACTCCGCCGTCTTATCCTCCTACGCCAACTTCACCTCGGCCGCCGCCAGCGGCGCTCAGGAGGCCTACGGCCTCTTCCAGTGCCGCGGCGACCTCCCGGTCTCCAACTGCGCCGCCTGCGTCCACTCGGGCCTCTCCCAGCTCTCCGCTCTTTGCCCCTCCGCCGCCGGCGCCGCCGTCCAGTTGAGGGGATGCCTCCTCCGCTACGGCAACGACTCCTTCCTCGGCAAGCCCGACACCGCCGTCCTCTACAGAAAGTGCGCCTCCTCCTCCGCCACCGTAACCGGAGGAGGACACGGCGGCGGCGACGCAGGCCTACAGCTCTCCATGCGCGACGCTGCTCTCGCTGCCCTGCTGGAGAGCGGAGGTGGAAGCTACAGACTCGGCACAGCCGGGGAAGCGAAGGCGGTGGCGCAGTGCGTCGGTGACCAGTCGGCGAAGCAGTGCGACGAGTGCACGGCGGCGGCTTTGGCGCGGCTCAGGGAGGCCTGCGGCCGGGTCGCTGCCGCCGGCGATGCTTACCTCGGCAAGTGCTATGTCAGGTATTGGTCCGACGGAGTCGACACCTCCGATGATGACCACGGTGAGTTGGCGTCCCAAGCAAATCTGTAAATTATCATTATAGCACTTCGTTTTAAAAAAATATATCAAAACAACCCGCCAATATAACTTATCACCTTAGAGCAATTATAATTAAAAAGATACAAATAAAACTATTTTAGTTAAAACAACTTTAAAATAGATATAAATATAATTTTTATATATTTATTTTTTTTAAAAAAATAAATATGATAATAATAATGATGATGATAACTTTTTTTTAAAAAATTTCTGCTATAAATTAATTAAATTTTAATTTTGATATTCCTTCAGATGATGATATAGGGAAAACAGTGGCAATCATCATTGGCCTCATTGCAGTAGTTGCTCTCGCACTTGTCTTCCTTTCCTTCATCAGAAAAGCAAGAAATCAAGGTACTCTTTTAATTCACTAGAAAATCTGAATTTGAACCCAACTTAGAAAATCCTAAATTAGTAAATTCAAACTTTGATTATCTGACTAATCTAAATAACCCGGCTGGCCCGATTAAAAAAGATTTTTTTTTACTGTTTTACTTATAATTTTTCACTTTTACATCAATACTTTATTATTATCGTACTAACCTATTATATACAATTTTTATCTTAATTTATAGAATAAAATTTTATTTAATATAAAAAAAATTAAACCTTAAATTCATGTCAATCCGAATCCAATATGATCCTAATACAACTAAAAAATTCTCAACTCGAATCTAACTCTAACTCAAAAATTTCCAACCTAGACTGATATTTCTAGTTGACTCAGATCAGATTGACAGATCAAATTCATTTTTACACCCCTAATTCAAATTATTACAGTCAAAACTTCAATTTGTTCCTCTTTATTTAAATATATATAATCAAATAAAAAAAAACCTCAATAATTATAATAATTTAAAAAAATATATATTTTTGATTCATTGTTTTGCAGGTAAATACTAGTGAAGTTCTTCAGGTGGCAGTATTTTCTAAGTTCTAAATTCTTTTACATGATTTTTCTAATTTATTTTAATCAAATTGATATTGATGAGAAAGTTCCTTGAAATTAGAATTTGAGTTGTTCTTACGGCAAAGTTGTTCTTTAGGCTTTTGGTATTGAAGTTGTGTTGATCATGTTTGGATCTTTATTTGGCCCGTTAAGTGTCTTATTGAGTTGGGCATAGTTTAATCCATTTTGAGCCATGTTAGAAGTGATCTTATCAACATGGTAAAAGGTGATTTATTCATCTTAAATATATTTGTTAATTCATCTCTAGATAAACATGAAAAAAATAAATTACGAATATTTACTTGTCATTAGTACAGTAGTTAAGATATAGAAACATACGCTTGGACACATTAAATTTTGACCTCATTACGTGATATAGTAATAATTTATGTCTCAACTACCGTATCATCATGTGGTAAAAAAAAAAGTGATTTGCTCACACTCAGCAACCCCGCCAATCTGTTTCTATGTCAACGGATGACTATTAGTCATTAGTATAAATAATCAAGACATGAAAGAAATATAAACTCGATCACATTAAATTTCGACTTCATGATCTTATATAGAAATAACTATCATACCATCATAGAAGGACAAAAAAAGGTCAAATGAAAAAAAAAAATCTAACGATTAACATTTGTAAATAAATTATTTCTAACATGTTTTTTTATCTATTCTATGAAGTGAATAATAAATTAAAGATGACGTTAAAATCACTTATAAAAATTATATTTAAATAAAAGATTCTGAATTAATTATAGAAGCTATTTTTATTAATAAAATGTATAAATAGAATTGCACGACGTTTTTGATTGTACATTAATGTAATTTAAAGAAATCTAAAGAAATTTCTCTTACCAAATATATTCCAACAATTTTCCTAAGTGTCCTTTACTAATTTTGAAAGTTCGAGGGCATTTTCAGATATAATATATGTGACAGGAGGTAAAATGAGAGTTGCCCATTGCATGGTACAAAAAAAAAAAAAAAAGGCAACTGGCCGGTTCGTATAGCCGGTCCGGTTTATGTCATAACTGGACCGCTTTCCACTCCCGTAAAGAGGCCCCGAGGACTACGCCAAAACCTGGTCTTCCATCGTCACCCAGCCCTGTCAATGGCTTCCCTCCTCCTCCTCCTACTCCTCCTCTCCGTCGCCGTTGCCGTCGCCTCCGCCGCCGATCTCACCTCTGACCGCGCCGCTCTACTCGATTTCCGCGCCGCCTTGTACGGCGCCACCAATTGGTGGAACGTCTCCGAGGACTCTCCTTGCTCCTGGGACGGAGTCACCTGCGAAGGCGGCCGCGTCACCGAGCTCCGCCTCCCAGGATCTAGCCTCAATGGCTCGATCCCCTCGCGTACGATCAGCAACCTCACCGCCCTCCGAGCCCTCAGCCTCCGCTACAACCACCTCTCCGGTACCCTCCCTCCGGATTTCTCCGCCCTCGTCTCCCTCCGCTACCTTTACTTGCAGAACAACCGGCTATCCGGCGATATACCATCCGTTTTATTCGACCTTCCTCAGCTAGTACACCTCGATCTCGCCGCGAACTCCTTCGCCGGCTCTATTCCGGTGGGGTTCAACAACCTTACCGCCCTAGAGGTGCTGTTTCTTGAGCAAAACCGGCTCTCCGGAGAGATCCCCGACCTCCTTCTGTCGAGTCTCGTCCAGTTCAATGTGTCCTTCAACCAACTTAATGGGTCGATCCCCGCTTGGCTCAGGGGCATGCCGGCGAGCTCCTTCATCGGGAACTCCCTCTGTGGAAGCCCTCTCGACCCCTGCCCCGCCGAAGGTGGCGGCGGAGGGAGCAAGCTTTCTGACGGCGCAATCGCCGTGATCGTCATCGGTTCCGTCATCGGCTTTGCCACTCTCCTCGTCCTCATTGTCTTCCTCTTCTTTCGAAAGAAGAAGAAAAAGGGATTTCCTGAGCAAAAGGAGGCGGAGAGGAGTCCATCGACGTCAGAAACGACGTTGAAAATCGGGGTTCTGGATGCCGAGACCAGCACTCTCCCATCTCGTCCTCCTCCGCCGCCTCTGCCCGCATTGGCTCGCGCGTTGAGCGGCGGCCGGACGCTCGTGTTCATCGGGAACGTTCAGAGAATATATGACCTGGAGGACTTGCTGCGGGCTTCCGCGGAGGTGCTCGGGAAGGGGACGACCAGCACAACCTACAAAGCTTTGCTGGAGACGGGGTTCGTGGTGGCAGTGAAGCGCCTCCACGACGCCAGCCTCCCCGAGAAAAACTTCCGGGAGAGGCTGGAGGCCATCGCCGCCTTGGACCACCCAAACTTGGTGCCACTCCAGGCTTACTACTACAGCAAAGACGAGAAGCTTTTGGTCTACGAGCACATACCCGATGGAAGCCTCTCCTCCATTCTCCACGGTCTCTCCTCTCTCCCTTCCCTTTCTCTGTTCTTAAAACTCTTTTATACGACCTCAAATTTCCAATTTGATGATCTTTGAACTCCTCGCTGGCATCATTCTCAAGATTGCAAATCGATTTACCCAATTATGTCTATGATTGAGTGGCCGAATTCCATGGCGATCTCTCTCTGTCTCCCTCTCATCTATGCCTTTCTCTGTTCTTATTGACGATCTTTAACTCCTCATTTGGCATTCTTGAGATTACAAATTCATTCTACTAATTCCCCGTTCCGTCTATGATTTAGTCTGGTTTGTTGTTTGTGATTGTGAATGATAATTTTCAATCTTGGATTGCAAAATGTTAGGTAACAAATCATCCGGCCGCACTCCTCTGGACTGGGATACAAGATTAGAGATTGCTCTAGGCGCGGCCCGGGGCATCGAATACATCCATTTCAAGGGCTCCGAGCTTTCTCATGGCAACATCAAGTCATCCAACATCATCCTCTCCAAGTCGAACCAGGCCTATGTCTCGGACACCGGCTTAAACACTCTGAACTCCACCCCAATGCCCAGCCAACGCTCCGGTGGCTACCGTGCGCCAGAGGTGACTGACGTCCGAAGGGTCTCCCAGAAGGCCGACGTGTACAGCTTCGGAGTGCTCCTTATGGAATTACTCACCGGGAAGCCCCCAATACAGTCAAGCAACGGCGACGAATGCATTGATCTACCAAGACGGGTGCGATCCGTGGCGAGGGAGAAGTGGAACTCAGAGGTGCTTGATCCTGAACTGTTGAAGTTTCAGAACGTCGAGCAGGAAATGGCGGAGCTATTGGAGCTGGCAATTGATTGCACCGCCCCTTCACCGCACGTCCGGCCGTCGATGTCTGAAGTTGCAGGCAGAATCGAAAGGATACACATCCGTTCGAACTTGGGAGATCAACAACAAGGTTAGCTTTCACTTCAAATTGCATATAATCATCATCCAAAAGGATTGTCTACTCACCTTCTTCCATGTATGAACTGAAATTCGATGATTTGCAGTTCATCCTTGGAAGAACGATCGTGCTTCTCTCACTTGCTATATTTCTTTGATTTAGTAACTTTTCATGTGTTGTGGTTAGCAGTTTGATGCTGAGCATGAGTATATTATGCTTACATTATTTAATGTTCTTTCAATTTGCGTTTATTGATTTATTTGAGACGGTTAATGACTTGTTCCATTCAATGGTCTGAATGTAGCAATGGATCATATCTTATTGAGTTTCAAAACGGTCTACAAGTTTGCAAATGGATGACAAGAATTCATTCATTTATTATGTCAAGCTTTTATATATATTTCAGTCAATCTCTGACTGTGCCATTTATTGTTAAAATTATAGCAAAATTTCACGAAAACTTTAAATTGTCAATTGATTTGAATATATGATATAATTGTTACGGCACCATCCTTATTCTCACTAATTAATGACAATTTGAATTAAGAGCCCAAATTTAAATTTGATTTGTCTTTGTCATGAATCATTTATGATCTCATGAATTTTAATCATTTGTAGTTTAAAAGAGCCTTATTGTGCTTGTGCTTGTGCAACCATAGATCAAATGAAATGAATATTTTGGAGGTCACTTATATATAATTATTTCTTTGAATTTATTTGATAGACGTAAATTGTTTATTATTAAGATTAGTTGGACAAAACTTAAATATTTGAATATTAAAAAAAATTATTTTATTACAAATTGATAAATATAGTTAACTCTACCTAGTGGGATAAAGTTTGATTTTTGTTGTTATAAAAATTGATAAATATATTGCAGTAAAAAAAGTGAAGCTGTTATTTTAGCCGTCCTTCCAGAGTTCCAGGGCAGTCCTGCATACTCTGAAAGGGATAAATCACAGGAGCATTTTGTCTTAGGGTAACTACACTTTGCATTAGGAGGTTAGACATCTAACGAGTTATTTTTGCACCCATTGAAAATCGATCCTAATCCCTATTACAGGAAACACCCATGTAGGTGTCAATTATGCTAATCCATATAGACTCAAATTGGTAAATATATTGTTTCTTTGTTTTCCCTACTCTATATAACCCTTAGTTGTTGCAAAAAGTTGAAATTTATCATCCCAGCATATTCACAACCATTCGTGAGGAGGTAAATCCGAAAGTTACAATTGGCCATGGCAAGGGAGAGTATTTTTCTCGACTTTATCGAGATTTGATCCCTTATTGTAGTAATATCTGTCTTGTAATAGCCAACTTAACTATAGTAGGGACACTCTATATAACCCTTAGTTGGACCTATATAATGAATATCAATTTCATTTAAGTTGAATTTGTATATCTAATTATGCTTGATAGTTGATTTTGATTGAGTTTGATTTTATTTAAAATTATTAGAAGTCTATGAAGAGACATCCGATAAAATCTACATAATCAACTCCATGTGGCAAAAAATTTACAAACAAGTTCAGGACAAGTAGCGGTGACTTTTAATTGTGTCCGTGTACTAGTCAAAAACTAAAATGTATTAAATGTTGAGATCGAAGCTGTAACAATAAATAAACAAATATTTTTTTTTCTGAATAAAATAATCAAAAGTTGAATATTGTTCCACTTTGTTGGGGCGGCATGATATTATATCTAGATAGAAATACGGTGCTATATATTTTATTTTAATTGCTGACGTCATGAGGCGGTATTTATTAATATAACGTTTGAAAATGTATTAAATGTTTATATATAGTTATTCTCACAGTATGTTTGTAGCTGTTTTTGCGCGTTTTTTCACTATTGTTTAATTAATATACCTTCATTTTGTCAAATCTTGCACGAAATGAAAGAAGGAAAAAAAAATCTGGAGACAGCTCATTTACCAAATTGAATAAATTTTTTTAATAAAGAAACAAAAATGGGAGAATAATTCTATATAATCGTTACTCGACTCATTTGCCAAATTGAATAATTTTTAATAAATTGAATATTTTTATATTTCGAAAGGCTTTGTGTCTCGTTCAAAAAAATTTACTTTTTTATAAAAAAATTACAGATAATTTATTTCCTTTTACCTTGAAATTGATTGATGTTTCTTAAATCATTATAATAAGTCATTTCATTAGTAATAAAGTTTAATAAATGATACATATGATAGAAGGGTGATTCATTAGCTCTAACACGAGGGAGGTATGTTCGGACGGACACGCTGAGTTTCGATCTCAATATCTTATATGGTAAATTTTCATGTCTTAATTACTGCACTGTCTCGAGAGTACGACTAATAAATGAAACAATTTCTTAGATGTGAGGATATTTAATCTTTATGAAAATGAATTCCATATGAATCAATCATTCATCAATGAATCAACTCAGTAGAGTATTAACTTAGCTATGTCCGCGACGACATGAAGTTGACTAGTGAAGCTTGCCTTAGAATGAGGAAGGATTTGATGCAAAAGCAATTGTTCATAATGTGGTAAAAAATGTGATTCGTTCGCCCCTAACGCAACTGCTAACTCATCATCAGGTCAACACGAATGTGGTAAATCACTAGTGGCTATTAGTCATTAGTGTAAATGGTCAAGATATGAGGGAGGTATATGCTCAGACGTGTCGAATTTCAACCTCTAAATCTAATATGACAACCTAAAAGTAATTGTTCGTAATGAAGCTTCAAGGAGAAAAATCAAACAGGACGAACTTGTGTAAAAATGAACAAATCCTATTAATTTTCCCCACTTTGTTTTTTTTTGTTTTTTGGTCGTAACTCAGACTCCAAAGCTGATGTAATTCTTGTGAAATTGGACGTGGGATTCTGCTCTTTATCATTCAAATCTCAAATCCAACTTCTAATATTCTTTTTCTCCCTTCTTTCTCTTTATTTACTTAAATAGAAGATACCGGAAGAGAAACGAAACATGAAAAATGTATATAAAAGATAGTTTGATATACAAAGTTCTTGTTAATATGGAATTCAAAAAAAAAAAAATCAAATTACATTGCCTTTCTTATTCAAAGTCTTATCTTATATTTTTATATTTTTCATGAAAGGTTATTTTTACGACTCAATCTTTGGCTTTAAATTCACGTACGTGACAAACAATTTCACCGTGAATTTATAAGTCTTTTACTATTGTAGCATATCTAGTGCTTCAAGAAACACAACAAAATTGAAAATTTATCAGGGAATACTTAAGGGATCAAATATCAATAAAGTAAAAAAAAAAAAAAAAACCCCCCCACAGTGGCCAATTGTACTTTTTCAATTTACCTCACCACAAATGATCGTAAACTAGGC
>JBAMIB010394227.1:0-10561 GCA_037177415.1 Kaempferia rotunda | reverse complement strand
TGTTTATGAATTGAGAAAACATTATTTGGACATACCGTCAAAATTAATTTTTTTATATAGAAAAAAAATCCTGCAATAAATCGAAGTGATCAAATGTCAATCTCCTAATGTTGCTCTTCAAGTGTTTGGCTTAAGTTGCGGCTTATGGCTTGTTTAAAATGTGAATTTATGTTATTAGGGCCACCTGAACTAGGAAATTGGAAGTTTCTTTGAGCGTTAGAAAACACTACCCAGTGAGCAATGGAGGAACCAAGAGGTAGATAGTTGTTATTAATTATGGCTACCAGGCTATAATGACACTCAACGTGGGTTCTAATTTTTCAAAATATTTAACCATATTTTTCGAGATGAGGAAACTCTTGTTTGACTAATCTCCACTCGGTATCACCCCTTTTAATTTCCCCCCTATTTCTTCTTCCACTGAATCGCCTATTTGCAAACATAGTCACCATATTACGTTAATCATGACAGAAGTTCAGTGAATTCAGTTGACTGATATTTTACTGGACAACCCATTGGCAGTATTTCATGCATTTAATGACAAAACATTTTTGAAACTTTTGAATGAAATGGCAAATTTGTCCATGACCATTCTTCTCCCATTGGTAATGGAGTTATATTCACAATTCTTCACTTCCAATATTCTCATGAGTTTCCATAAATAATGTTCTTATGTTATTTGTAGGCACTCCTGCAGATTGTGCATCTTTAGGAATTTCTGGGAAGCTCTTTGATGGCATGATTCCTGATTTGGTAAATTTTAGATCAAATTTGCTCAACTCACATGATGCATCATTTACTGCCTGTTCTAGCTTTGTTTACCTGTAATACAATGGTTTAAGAGACATTATTTAATTGTAAATTTTTAGTACATCAACTAACTTGAGGTTAGTCGACCCTACCTAGTGGGATAGGGCTTGGTTGTTGTTGTAACTAACTTGAGGTTGTATTATTCCTGCAACATACAGGTGATCAGCGGGATCAATATTGGAAGCAATTGTGGATACCACATGTTAGTATCATTTTATTCATTTTTTTCTGGTGAATTTTCTTTTATAATCTTATTGCTTGTATCAATATCAGTAAAGACTCAGTTCTAATAGCCAAGGAGCACTAAGAGGAGGAATTCAGGAACCTCAGTTATATTTTTGGATGCATTACTTAGTTCTGCTCATAGGTTCCGGAGTTGGCATGTTCTGTGATCAAATAGAATTTCAAATTTCTCCCTCCTCTAACTGAACAGTTTGCACTCCAGATGATTTGCATTCTATTGTTTGCCTTCACTGATTGCAAAATTTCATTTTAATTTATTCAGGAACAATTACTTTATTGTATGTAAAGGCTTAATGGCTAATTTTATTATTATTATTTTTTCACATATCATGCTTGGTGGTCCAAAAGCCAAGTTAATTATTTTTGTAAAGATTCCTCCAGTAGAAAGGACTGTAAATTAGCTAAACCCTGCCAAGTTTTACCTGTTTGAAGTTTGTTCTTAGAAAGCTTGTCAAGCCTCAACACTTTCTGAGCCTACACTTTGAAATTGCTTCAAGCTTGTTTTCTGAAAATCACTCTGTGCTTGAGCCTAGTAAAGATGAGTTTTTCCTTGTACAGGCTTGGCTCAGTATATTAGAACTTTAGTCATCTGCAAGTTTCAACCTTGAGCATGCTTAAATATTGATGTTGAGATTGTTGTTTGTGATAGCTCTCCTGGTTTCACTTGTATCCAGGGTATACTCTGGGACAGTAGCTGGTGCTCGTGAGGCATTCTTGTATGGTGTACCTTCTGTAGCTATCTCATATGACTGGTATGTAAGGGATTTTATCATTTGGTTGAATTAATCTTTTTCTTGAATACCCTAGTTTGTTTAGAAAAATAATTTTAGAATTTTCCTGTGTGCTATCAGCATTATCTTCGTCCTTGTTTACAATTTGAGTCTGCGATCTTCAGCCATATTTATACAATTCAAAAGGCTGAAAGTTGACACAAGTTTGTTGATTTGACTTAATGAACACAACCTAAGTCTACAAAGAGGGTTGGCATTTCTTGTGAACTAACATATGTTTTCCCAGGGGCAGATTTTTGATTATTTATTTATCCCCTCCTCCCCCCGCGATTATCTTTTCCTGTTTCTGTTTTTTCAACATGACTACTTCTAAGCAAGTAAAACTTTCTCTGGTAAGTTTGTTCTTTTTCTTTGATCTATGAATGCGACTAAGTAATTCTTACAGTTTTGAATGATGTTTATTTCATGAGTTCATTAATTTCTTAATAATAGAATTCACTGGTTCCATATACCATCTAGTAAATAAGGACTAACAGGAAATGCCTTTTAGAATCAAAATTTCGGAATTAAAAGAATCAGAATTTTCTGAAAAATGAGGATAAAAAAGAATATTGGCAATGGACATATTTAGTACTCTGTAGATTCAAATTCACTCATAAACATTCACTTAAAATGTGAAATGTTGAACCTCAGGTGTCTAAAGTTCGAAAACTTACTAGGGTGTAGTTTATGATACATGGATTATTCATAATCTTTTGAATTACACAATGAGATTCTTGTTGGAATAATTCTGTGATTGTGGTTAGAAATTAGAATACATGGGACCTAAGCACATGGAATCATGTGGATGACAATGCATGCTATTCCACATGCTTGTTACTGGGATTTGTGCTTCCTCATTTGTCTTTCATAAGGCATTTATGTGATTGTGTCACACAATAAAGCATCGATAATCCTAATGCACGCATTTAATGCCATATTCCTGCTATTGTCATGTTCACTGCATTTCCTTTTATGCTTGTTTAAGCATGTCAACTGCAGCTAAGTGGATTAGATTATATGTAACAAAATTATTACATGGCTGGATGAAACACTATTTAATTTGGTTAATTGTTTATCCCTTTCTATCTCTCAAGTAAGGTAGTCTCTTTCCTAGCTACCTAGATGATACTGGAGTTTTTCATTCATCTGGTTTTCAGGAAGGCAGGTAAAAGCAATGCAAATGACCTGAAGCTAGCTGCAGATGCTTGCTTCCCCCTCATTAATGCTGTATTGAATGAGATAAAAGCAAAAACATATCCTGAAGATTCATTTTTGAATGTAGATGTACCCTCTGATGCTGTAAACCACAAGGTGATAATTGGAAGCAGACTTAGGATGTTGTTTTAAAGTGTATTAACTTTACTTTTCGTTTATAGTAATTCTTGAATAATGTTCCTTGGTATCTGTCACAGTTTTATTTAATATTATTGTTTAGTCAAATTTACCTTATCATAATATTTGTGAAGGGGAGCCTTGGTGTAACAGTAAAGTTGCCGTTATGTGACCATAAGTCATTCATGGGTTTGAGTAGCAGAAATAACCTTTTGCAATATGCAAAGTAAGACAGTGTACAATTGACCCAATGTACCTTGCAAAATTCAAGGTAAGGCGGGAGCTATGTGCACTGGTTTGCCCCATTATAGTATCTGAAACAAACTGGCAATTACTGTTGAAACTTGCTGACATAGATTTTCTGAATCATAGTTGATCAAGCAGTCTTAGGCTTTGAAGCTCATGGATAACCTCGTTCCTTTATATATCTCACCAACACTTCAGATTATAAGAATTGGGATCATAGTAGAGATGCATATCACAAGGGATGAAGATATCTCATGGAGACATTATGATCTACTAGTTTCCAAATATTATCATAATACGCACCGACTGGAAAACTGTGATCTTTTTGATTACTTAATGAGAGACACATGAATAAACAAACCATTTTAGTTATTCAGAATCTAGAATTTTGTTTAAAATCCTTACTGGAGCATCATTTTCTCTTCTAGATTTCTACTTCGGCAACCTGCACTCTCTATACTTAGTATTTCTAGGATAAATTCAAATTGTCTGATGTCAATCATCCTCTTTGGCCGCTATAAATTAAAATGAAACTAATTTTTGCTTCCTGTGTTTTTTTTTCCTTTTCGTGTACTTTAACTACGATAATGTTAATGTTTGTGTTTGCACAGGGATTCAAGATAACCAAGCAGGGGAAATATATGGCTAGAATTGGTTGGGAGCGAACGTATTCTAACAGACCAGCACTTGAAACCTATCAAACTTCAAACATGGATGTTGACTCTGTTTCAGACTATGCAAACGATAGTCCATCTCATGTAGAAAATGAACTTCTTTTTAAGAGGGTAAACATTTGCTTTCTTTTCTTCTGTCTGCTGAATTTTATAACCTTTCCTTCCATCTAAAGTTGATCATAGGTTGCTCCTTTTTGTTTGTAATTATTTGTTCGGTGTTGATTATTTCATTTTTGCATCTCTTCTCCAAATGATTATGATTTATATTTAGTTTTTCGTACCCTTCTACCATTCAGCCTCTTGCAAAGCATGGTAAGGCTGCTCACAATAGACTCTTCCCTTCTTTTTTTTTTTTACCATACAGCACAACGGGAAAGTTGTTGCCTTATGACCTAGAGGTCACGAATTCGAATCCTGAAAACAACCTCTTAAAAAAAAAAAAGTAAGGCAGCGTACAATAGATCCTTTCCCAGAACCCCGCATGGCGGGAGTTTCGTGCATCGGACTGCCCTTTTACCCTTTTACCATTCAACACTGCAAGTTTTCTCTTTTCTTGCTTTTGTTAATCTATCAAATAAATAGTAATTTGTTGGCTTTAGCCACATTCATCAATTACCATGAGTTTGCGCATTACCCGTTCCATGTTGTTACTTTAATGCATCTGGTTCACAAAATGGAATTGATAGGGAATACAATAATTATTCCCGAATGGAATGGATAAAGTAATGAAATAGAAATCTATATTACTTAGTTTGGTTCATGGAACAAAATAAATAGTTCATTTTCTATCCTAGGTTTTGTTTGTAGTTTGTACTTTGTACAAATGCTATAAGTAACAGCTAAGGAATAAGTTTCCACAATAACAAGATATCTCTTCAAGTACTAGCAATGGTTCACGTGGCCAAGCCCGTCTGACATGCTTAATCCATCTCATCTATCTGATCCACTCAGCCTGCTTAGTCAGCACAACTTGTTTAGTCCAATCAGTCATTTAGCTTCCCTAGTCTGCTGGCCGTTCAACCCGCTACACCTATTGGGTGGGTTTGGTTATTCATGCCCGCTGAATGTACTTGAATTGTCCAACTTGCTTGGTCTGCATGGTTTGCCCTTCCTAGTTCTACCATTCAAAATATGAAAATCTTGAAGAATTGGATAGGGTATGAATGGATAAGAAGGATAATTAATGGTCTGTTTGGGAGGTGAGGGAAGGTAAGTAATGGAAAGGTAACTTTTGTTTGGGAAGAAGATGAGGGAAGGAGGTGAGGGGAGGAAGGGGAACTTTCACCCTTCCTGACCCCTCAAATGACCTATTTCCTTACGTCCCAAATCGGAGTGTAAGGAAGTTACCCTTCCTTTCCTTTTCTTCCCCTTCCTTCCCTTTCCATTCCCTTTCCATTAATGAACCTCTCCCCTCATCCCATCCAAACAGAGGCTAAAAAGCACGATCAGAAATAACAATTTCTTGTTGGTATTATGAGATCATTTTTGTAATCGAACATCAAAGTGGGCACCACTTCCATGGAAAATCCATAGGGAATTCAGTATCGATTCATATGAATCCGACGCATCATAATAAATTATGCTTTTATTGTGATTAGTACTATGACATTTTGATATCATGTCTTAACAGCTTTCATGTATCCTTTTGAAGTTTATCCTAATCATCATAGATAAAGCCATTTTATCATAAAAAAGCATTGATTTTGGCGAAATTTGAGTGCATATTTCTAATCTATCAACAAAGCCATTGAACCCTAACATGCTAAAAGAAAACTATAACTTAATCTCCATTAATTTTACTCTTTTACATTCTTTGAGCAGGTTATCGAGAGGAACAATGTAGTAACGGAGGAAGAAGAGGATCTAGACCACAGGGTTCTTCAAGAAGGATACGTGAGTTTGCTTCCTTTTTCTTCTTTTCATTTTATTCCCTTCTTCGCATTGGTATCACGGAGGATACTTATCGATGTTGCGAATATCATCATTTCTTCAGATCACAGTCACCCCTATAACTGCACTCTCTCACACTGTAACTGAAGATGCGTCTTTCTTCAAAGATTGGCTAACTCATTTAGTAGAGCATTCATCTTCTTCATCCTTATGAAGTGAGTATACTCGAGTTCTTTTCATTTCGCTGGATGCCTCTTATCTCAAAATGCCAGTAGAATTTCAGAATCATCAAAATACTCTTCAAAGTTTTCAAACTCTTATCATCTCCCGAACTATTAGCACTGTTAGTTTACTTGATCGGAAGGCATTTTGAGAAAGTAAAATCGAGGCGAAATGCAACTTTCTCCTTTCTCATTTGATCGATATGCGATTGATGTTCCTCCCATTCATTCCTACAGGCATTTAAAAGAACTGGGAGTCATCTGCCTATCTCATTTGCAGATTATTTATCTCAAACTGCTCTCCTGGTCCACTCTGAAGCATTTAAGAGATTAAATTCAATTCATGTAGCACACTCTAAACAGTTACATCATACTCATTGTACTTTATATCCTTGTTCCTCTTTAAATTATTACTTCTGGTGAGAAAATTTGATTTCACTCTTCATTAGGGTTTTCTTAAAGCATCAATAAAACACCAATCAAAACTTTTAGAACTCTAGTCGTTCAACCTCTTAGTTATCGACAGTTGTGTGACTTGTAGCTTCGTATTTGTTAAATGAGTTTTAACAATGGTCATAATTAGGTGGTGAAACTTATGCACAATTGATTTAGGTAGAAACTTCTATTTATTATTATTATTATCAAAAGATGTTTCATTTTGAAGGAGAGTGTTGACGTAAATTGCTTCCGTGTGATTTAGTGGTTGGATTCGAGTTGTGAAAATAGGCTCTTACCGTAGGATAAAATTGTGTATTTAAAAAATAAAAGGTTGTCTTGTATTTTGAAAGCATTTCTGTTCCGCATAGCAGTTTTGGAGAAAGTATTCTAAAATGTATTTAAACTAAAAAATTTTAATTAAAATTATTTTAATATTGATTTTTTTTGGTGTAAGAGGTCTAAGAATAAGGGATGAGAGACAATGATATAGTTGTCTTCTCTCAACGTAAACACATTTTTTACCCTCTCAATATGAAATTTTGGCTCCGTTTAGCTTCAAATAAAGACACTGTAACAACTGTTTCATGTTAGAGGGTATTTTTAGAATATGAGGTTTTTTTTATAATTTTTTTTATAAAAAATGATAATAAAATTAAGCGATGAGTTTTTATGAAAAAGCATATATATATTTTTTTATTATTTTTGATAATTGAAAATCGCATGAAACAAACAGTTTGATGAAATGTTTTCTTTGTATTACATATTTACCATTTCGTCCACATTGAAACCGGCCCAATAACGGAAACGCCCCATTTCCAAGGCCCTCAATTGGTTTCAATGAGATGAATGGTACGACTGTAAACCCACGACACTTTTGAAACCGCCTTCACTCGTTCGACCACCGACCGCCCTAGAACGTGATCGTCTCCGGCGATCAGCACTCCATCGCCCATCTCCGCCTTCTCGAAGGCGACATGGGCTCTAAATCCCCAGATCGGCTCTCCTCCTCGGTCTCCTCGTTCGCTTCTGCAGCTGCATCTCGTGCCTCCTGGAAGAGGAGCAGAAACCGAACCCCACAAAGTCCCCTCCGCCCGACGACGAAGAGAAAATCCCCTTTTGCCGACTTCGGAAGGTAACGAGGTTGTGTCTCCCTCAAAACCTTCAATATATTCTCATCTGATGTCGAACCTTCTTGTAGTTACATGGCGGAAAAGAACCGGAAGCTAGGAGCTCAATTTCGAGCGGATGCCGCCTCCATTTCTTCGCTCGGCTCCGACAGCGCTCCCGCCGATTCCGAAGAAGATAAGGGCCTCTTTCGTGGGGTCTCCATTTTCGTCAATGGGTTTACCATCCCATCCAGTCAGGTTCTTAGCTCTGTCGAAAATGATTAACTGGAAAACCTAGCTAACGCGCTTCACTTACCATTCATTTCATGAGTTTGGTTATGGCTGAGATTTTACACACTGTTCTCGTACGACCCTTTCTAATTAGATGGTGAATTTGGTTATCAGGAACTGAGGGGGTACATGCTGAAGCATGGTGGGCGATTTGAAAATTACTTCTCGAGAGATACAGTGACTCATATCATATGCAGCAATTTACCCAATAGTAAAATGAGAAACCTTCGGTGTGATTGTTGTTGCTCTAATTTATTTTGCACTTTTCTTTTTCTCTTTCTGATCTCCTTGTGTTGGTTGTTTTGGTTTAGTGCGTTCAGCCATGGTTTACCTGTCGTGAGACCTGAGTGGGTGCTGCACAGCCTGGCAGCTAATAGACTCTTGAGCTGTGAGCTTTCTTCTGATGCATGCTTCTTTTCTTAATATGCTTGCAGCTGTTATATCTCCTTGAGGTTTGCTTATGTTAGGTCTTAGTATACTTCAACAAGATCACGTTATAGGCAAGTATTTGTTGCCTATGATGCTGGAATACCATCTCTTTTAACAGATGATATTCAGGTCTGAATTTGTGCAGGCAAGCAATTGCATGTTTGTAGGGATGCGCTTGCAAAATAATAGGTCGAGTGCACTGGTATTATATTTGTAAAAGTGATTATGCAGAAAGAGCACATTCTCTTCTTTTTATTTTTGGTACCCTGATGACTGATGAGTAGCCAAAATTTGAAACCATCAAGCCTTTTTATGTACAACAAAGCATTAGCCATCATAAATAAATGGGACACGCTATTGTTTGTTTCTGGGTGCACTAAAGTGTTGAAGTTCCATCACTATGTAAGTTAGCATGCTCCTGTTGGGTCAATATATGGGAGCGGAGAGCACAACAAATGAACACCCTATGTAAGTTAACATGTGGCTGGTGCTTCCACTCATTTTGTGATATTGATTCTTAAGCTCTTCTATTAAATGACATGCTTGCCATATTTTTTTGTCTTCTTTTGAATGGTGAAATGCGTGAAGTGAAATGCGTGAAGTTGGGAGTATTCATTGGGAGTTTCTTCACTGAAAAATATGGCAATTGCATTGCTTTTTTATGTAAATAGAGTAACAAAATGATATGGTGCTTATTGTTTCAGGTGATGCAAATGAAATTTATACTTATTAGATATTAGTATTACCTTTATATATTAACCACGCATCTACTTATCCTATATGATAAGGCAAGCTTATTTTGTGTTTTGTTTTCCTTAAGGGGCTCCATATCAGCTTGTACATGGTGCATGCAAACAACAGAAACTCTCGACTTACTTTCATCACCGGAGGATTTCAACCAGCAGTGATGCCAAAGGTTCTATAAATCACGATGAGAAAATTAAGGTTGGTCAAAATCACTCGATGGTACCAACCGAGGGCCAAACATCTGAATGTGGAGGGATAAGCATTCTTGTTGGTGATGTGACATGCTTGAAAAGTGAAGAATTTTCTCAAGCAAGAGATGCAAATCTAGAACCCTCTGGTGTGTAAGATTACTTTGCCATTTTAGTTGCATTTGGTTCCACAAATGCTCATTGTCCTTAATGCTAGTATTTAAATAATTCAAGTCTAACCATTCTTTATGCGTGGATTCACAGCTTCCAATATGGTACATTCAACTCTTACAGATCCAAATTTTGTGGAGAACTACTTCAAGGTGATTTGATTAACTTGTTTTGCAAGTAAATTTACATGTAAATATCTGTAAAGCTTTTTGGAAATATCTGTTACCAAATGTTTCATATCTTCGACTTAAATCTAATTGCCTTTTGTTTATCTTATATTTCAGAAGTGGATTGATTGTTTAATATGACAGTTTACTTTTGCAATTAACTAGGCATTTATGTAATTTACGACAACAAACCTTGAGCATCATTATTTGGGTCAGTTATATGAATGGTATCCTGCAATGAACTCTATGCAAGACTCTATCATTAGTAATATTCCGATATTTTAAACTGCTTTCAGTTACATTAAAGAGTTTTATCTTGTCTCTCTCTACCACTCACCCTTCAACTCTGGATTCTACTTTTCTCCTCCCCATGTGCTATTCAATTGTCCAAGGCTAGTAGCCACCTGAGATTTGTCTCTTCCGTGTTGGTCTAAGGACGGACTGGCGGAGGCGCTAGGTGAGCGAATCGCCTTTTGCCACCATGGATTCTACTTTTCAAGTTTGCCACTTGAGGTCGAGGGGTCGAACCTCGGGGTTGGTGAGGGGTAAATCCTTGTACCCGGTATAACTCAATCCCCCCACTTGCCTCCTTAGTCACCGTGATTTACCTCCTCCGTGTTGGTCCCGGGGCGGGTAGGCGGGGTGTTGGGGGCTGGCGGGGCGTTGGGGGCGTTGTGGTATGACCTAAATGTACCACTGAGGCTTTCTTTCTGTTCTTCTAATTTTGCATTGTCATTTGGCTAGAAGTTGTCGAGATTTTTGTATTATACAATTCAATTTTCCCCTCTACTTCACAACGATTCTAACATTTATATTTGGTGGGGAATGGACCCTT
>JBAMIB010394210.1:0-10562 GCA_037177415.1 Kaempferia rotunda | reverse complement strand
ATAATTATTATTTAAAAGTAGTAATGGTTTTATTTTTGTTTTTATTTTCTATATATATATATTGACTAGAGTTAACTACTTTTGGCCGCTTCGAGCGGGGGCCCCACAAGTGGGGTCCTGGTTTTGTCGATCGAGCTCCTCCACGCAAACTTGATGCTTCAATTCCAGTTCCATGGCCGCCGTTTGCCTGCCTCTCGTTGCTCCTCCGCTCCGTTCCGTCCTTGTTGGTGGATTCTTCGCTTCCCATCTCATCTTCCTCTGTGACGGCGACGCCGATCGTGACGATCCCCGGATCAGATGCCTTCCTTTAGGATCCGGCGATCTCCGTCGAAGAGGTGAAGTATCATTCCTTCACATGCTCCTCCTCCATCGCCCGAATGGCTGCCGATTCCTCGTCCCTCTTCCTCCTCTTCTTGAATCTGCCTCATCTGCTTCAGCATCACCAAAGGCCTCATTGTCCTGCGCTGCGTCTTCATTCGAAGAACCCCGCCAAAAGGGCGAAGCTTCGCTTCCCCGCCTCCCTTAGCCCTATTATTTCGCCTTTGAGGCAGAAGGTCAAGCCGCCGAGGGCGGAGGCGGTGGCGGATGACGAAGGTACCGGGACTGTCGCTCGGGAGGAACTGGACGAGGCAGAGTGCTTGGCGGACGGTCGCGGCGGCAGAAATGGTGCGGGCCATTCCGTCGGGGGTCGTCCTCGGCACGGATCTACGCGGCCTCGGAGGAGTTCGGGGTCTATGGAGTTGATCTCGCTGGGGATCAGAGAGCCCGTCTATGAGGTAAATATGGCTCCAAAATGCATCGTTTAACATCGCCTTTAATTTCAATGGATTGGCGTAAATAATACCTACCAAGTTCTAATCTCACACTGCTCTTGGTTTTCTGTAATTTTAACTTTTAGACTAATTTGTTGAAACCTTGATTTCTAATCCCAAAATTTGAACAAGGAATTTCATATCAATGTACGGGTGTTTACTTATATTCATGAAAGATGTTTTTGCGGTTTTCTTTGGCCATTTAGGTACTTATGTATTGTCTAAGCGGCTAGATAATCCCCCAAAATCGAAGACAATGGAAAGGTGTGTGGACATCTTTCCTCGCCCTCTTTATTCACACTGAAGTTAATCAAATTGCGCCTGCATAATTGCAAAGATAAAGTTAGCATGGAGGGGCTTTCATGTGGAAATCACCTGGAGGCCCCTTTAATCGACACATGATTCTGCTTTTATATTGCCCTGTCTGTTCACAAGGATTAAATCAAATGGATTGTGTGGTTGTGCAGGGCTTTCATTTTAAACTTTTCCTTTAGCAGTGAATGTACATGCTGCATGGAGACATCTCAGACTGATATCCGTTTTAATAATTTTATTGTGTTCCATGTATTTTTAGCTCTTTGTTACTAACACATCAATTATTGTTGTAAACTTGGGCTGGGCACATGCTTCATTGGAGTCTGAAGATATCTAATCTTTTAAAATTGGCTGGATTCAGGTGATAGAAGTAAAATCTGATGGAACAATGTCCACAAAAAAGATTAGTCGGAGACAGTTATTGAAGTCAAGTGGTATGTACCAACTGATATTGCACTTTTTAAGTTTCTTTTCATCTCCTGGTTTACCTTTTTGCCACATAGATAACCAGAAGCTTTTTACAGTGGAGAATGGTTTTTCGTTTTATGAACTAATTATTCTTACCTTCATAGGTGCTTTTCAATTTCGTACTCCTGATTAGTTTTTGATTAGTCAGAATTTGGACTTTTGAAGTTTCATTTACTTAGGAGTTAGGACAAGCTCACATACTTCTTTCACCTAATCAATATCAATGAGCGATCATAATTTTCAGAGGGGACAAATTTTATTCATGAGAGTTCTGATTGTAAAATCGTCAATTACTTTTTCCGAAGCATATCAATCTACAAGCTCTTTGTTTAAGTATTTGTTGAGTATTTCTCCAGCATGTTATTTTGAACGGCAAATTCTGAAGATCACCTGTTATGACTTATGATAGATGCTATGGTGATTTTTGGTAATTTCACTACTGTCTATTCTAGGATTTTATCTTTTGTTTTTCAATTTACACTTGATTAAGTATGCAATGTTATTTTCTGCATGCAACTTTAGGTCTTCGGCCAAGAGATATCAGGAGTGTTGACCCCTCATTGTGGTTGATGAACTCAATGCCTTCTTTGCTGGTAAATGTTTAAACTTCACTCTGAGTCCCTTCGCGTGATTTTTTTTTTTTTTTTGTATGTGTTTTAATTTTCACTCTAATTGTTGAGGAATTAACTGTTAGTTTTTGGAATTTATAGCCAATTTATAGACATGAAGAAAATATGAACAATGCGCAAAGCTGCTAACATCTCGTTGATTGTAGCATATTTTCTTTATTTTCCAGGTAAGGGAACAGGCTATATTGTTGAATCTTGGGACCTTACGAGCAATTGCTATGAATGAATGTGTTCTTATATTTGACTATAACCGGTAAATATATCTAGTTAGAATTTCTGCTTGCATAACATGGAATTATTGTCATCATTGCTTATAATTCGTATATTTATTTTATGGATACAATACAGTAAAGGTGGAAAGAACTTTCTAAAGTCCTTATTGCCTCGCTTAAATCCCAGAAACATGAACATCAGCTGTGCAATGCCTTTTTCCCTGGAGGTAATTAATATTCTCAAAAACCTTTTTTTAATTAGATCTTCTATCAGAGAAATACTTTAGCAAACTGGTTATGTTGCCATATGTTTACTTTAGTTTGAAACCTATTGTAGACATTTATGAAGATAAAGCTCCTTATTTTATGGTTGAATCATCACTGTGTTTTCTTACTGGTGACAAATTTGTTTTCTTACTGGTGGCAATCATTTGAAGTTTTTTAAAGGAAAAGTCAGTACAAGAGAGAAACCAAGAGTGTTGTATTCATGGACAAAGATTCCACCCTATTTTTTCCTTTGCTGTTTTTGTAATTTGATGCTTCTAATTTTCAAACCTCAAAAGTCAGTTTCAACAACAACAACAACAACCAAGCCTTATCCCACTAGGTGGGTCGGCTAATAGGATTAATCTAAATTTATCTTGTCTCTTGTGCAGGTTGTTGAAGCTGCATTACTCTCTCGCATACAAGGGTTGGAAGAGAAACTTATGGAGGTTGAACCCCGTGTGAGTGTTAGAAGCAAAAAGAATTATTTGATTTTGTGATTAAAAGTTTTCCTACTGGATATGAATGATCTAGGTTTAGGAAATTCATGTATGTTCATTGATATTTCTATATGATTTTTGAAATTGGAGCCAAGTCATACATTAATGTGTTCAATGTTTGGACCCTCAAATTTTCATTTAATTCAGATACTACTTCCTCGGAGAACCTGTATTCTCCCTCACCGCAAGTACCGGTAGTAGTAGTAACAGTAGTAGTAGAACCTTAAATTCAATGGCAAAAAACTAAAAACACATTTTAGCTTTGATGGCTTTGAAATTTAAGCTTTATGTTGCTTCTCTTCTTATTCGTGAGTGCAATTATTCTTCTTTTTTTGCTTACACAATTACAACCTTAAATTACAAAGACCAAAAATTAAAAGTGCATTTTAATTTCTGTGGCTATGAAGAAATTTAAACTTTAAGTTGTTTCTCATCCTAAAGCAAACCACATGCGTATTTATCCTGAAATATGGCATCAGTTTTTACATTTTGTATGGGAAGATTAAGCATTTGCTCATCTCTCCAGGTGGTGGCATTACTTCAAGTTCTACCCAACAAACTAACAGCTGATGTGCTAGAACAGCTTCGTCTCAGTAAACAAACCTTGGTATCACTATTTGTTGTTTCTCAAACATTTTCTTTACAATGTAATCACATTGTCCTATGCCCGAAAGGTTGAGCTTGGCTCGAAGGCAGGTGCTTTAAAGCAGATGCTACTTGATCTTTTAGAGGACCCTGATGAGATACGACACATATGCATAATGGGATGGAAAAGTACAATCAAGCGTGAAACTGGTGATGAGGAATGCTCCATTCTATGGGACAAACAGATTGCTGAAGGTATGCTATCTTATTTGTATTTGTCAATAGCCTCCCCCTCCCTTTGGCTTTGAAGGTATCATAACTCTTAAATTCTTACTACTAAATTGCAACTTAGCGGCAGCTCATCGTTGCTGCTGTATGTAAACACAAACTGAATGCTGTGTTGTTGAATATCCATTCATGCATTTTATGTCATATAAAATGAAGAAATAGAGGGTATATGTTCCTAGAATGGAAATATTGGAAGTTTAAGTTAATGACAACCACAAAAGCATAAAATATTTATCCAATTTCTTAACATGTTCTGACTTAGTAGATCAAAGAGTTTGCTATGAATAATGAATCAACGAATGTACCACAATGCTAACATTGTCTGTATTGCATCTGCTGCAAGCAGACGGGTATTGCATTCAAGGTCTAAAGTACAGTTACATGCTAGAGTTTTGATCTCTAGTTGGGTTTCGACGCTTCAAATCATGCAAAAATTAACTCAAATAAATTTGAATTTTATAATTTTCTTCTACTTATTCTTATTTACTTCTGAATATTAACCTATAGTAATTAGAAAGGCAATTGAATTAAAATAAAAATATCAACAAATTGCACAAATATAGCAAACAATTCAACTAATGATGATTATACCTTGCCTGTGGTTATCGGATGAGAGAATTGACTCTTGGATGTTAGCATCCCATCCAAGCGAGTTGTGACATGTATTCCCTCATTTTATATGTTTGCTTGTTTTTCCCTGAAAAAAATTTGTTTGAATGTTATCTTGGACTACATTTGATCGATTGACAAGTACTATACATGCCACACAACAAAGGATGTTACATCACTTTCATAGTATAATCATGTCCTGAGAATACCTTTTTTATTTGTAGAAGAAGAAGAAGAGATTGAAATGCTCTTGGAGAATTATCTTCAAAGGTAATCTATGTTTAGAAAAAAAATATATCATTAGTTTGATGGATTTTTTTGTTACCCTTGCAAAAATATGATAATTTGCTTTGTTGACTATCCTAATAATTCTCTAAACTATTGCCTTGCAAATCCTATTAATTTTGTAACTGAAGCTAGTCATTCTCTGCATAGAGGTCTCCACATAATGGAATAAGGTGGAGGTCAATCCAGCTAAAATAGTGGGTTAAAGAGTTAAAACCACTAACGACCTTGAAAAGACAGTTCCTGTAGAATTGTTAACCAAAAAGAATAGTTAATCGGTGTTGAAGAAGTTTTCCAAAGAAAATGATTAATGGATTATAAAAACCTGACGGCGACTTTCAGAACACAATCATATTACTAGAAGAGTCACCAAATTTGAATAGAGAAACAGGATTATTAGGACAGTCAACAAAGCAACCATACAAAGCAATAGGAGTTTTATGGTATTTGAGAGATTTGGAAGGCAAATTGGATATGAGAATTGAGAGAATGCGTGATCCCCTTTAATTTCCTTTAATCTCTCGTTAATACTTAGGTCCTTCATGGTATTATGATTTCAGAGCTACTTGATTTGTGTAACTATTTGTTTCTGTTTCACTTTCCTAGATGTGAATCATGCCATGGGCAAGCTGAGAGACTTCTTGATTCTGCTAAAGAAACGGAAGATTCCATTTCTGTGAACTTAAGGTTTATATTTTCCATTTCATCTTTTCGATCTGACTAGATTAAGCTGTATTGCTCATTTTTCTTGCCCTTTGTTACTTTATTTAAAAAATGCCATCTCAATTTGCATATTTACGCTTTTAACTATTAATTCTCCATGAAGAAGTGAAGGATCTTAGAAGTTTTAGCTCAATTTAAGGACATTGATTATCACTTCTCTACCAAGTTAAAAATGCTCATGATATTTAGAACATGGTTTACAAAGGTTAGATTTATTTGTGAAACATAAATTGTTTGTATACATTTTTATGTTGCTTTTATTTGTACTTCCCCTCACTCTCCTATCTTAGTTATTGAAGAACTTACAGTAACTTGATAAAGATGCATATCAATTCCAGTTTTGTCATTAAATCCAAAACGAAAATTTCAATAACAAATGATTTTTATTAATCTATTTGTTCCTTTTATTGACTTAGTTCCCGTCGACTCGAAGTTAGTAGAGTGGAGCTGCTTCTCCAGGTTGGAACATTCTGTGTATCTGTAGGTGCTTTAGTGGCAGGTAAGTCATAGAAGAACTGCATTCCACGTTTTATAACACATTGATAATTAATTTTTCTTTTCCTGGAGAACCTTTCTTTCGTGAAAATAAATAAACCTTTCTTTTATTGATGAATTTTGTAAAAATTGAATGCACTAATAACATATTATAGATGGACGATATGCTTACTTGTTTCCGTATGTGTGTGTATATATACTTTTTTATATCATGTTGTAATTGTTAAAGATTTCTATATATGAAAAAAACAAATGATTAACTAGGCTGGTCACGATGAGTTTGGGATGATCGGTCCGGCTAATGCGCTGTAGTTGGGAATCGAACCGTGGGTGTTTGGGAGACAATCGAGCCTCTTTACCACTGTACAATCTTGTTAAAGCTTTCTATGTTCTCATTATTTGCTGCTTTGCATATTTGTAGGAATATTTGGCATGAACTTGAAGTCGTACCTTGAGGAGAAACTGGTAATTATTCACTGTCTGATCCTGAAAATTCGTTTCACTCGAACCCTTTTCTTTGTCGAATGCATTCAGATTGGCACGCAAATGTTTGAACTGATAACTTGGAACAGTGTGCATTTTGGCTGACGACGGCTGGGATAATAATTGGAGCAGTGGCTGCATTTTTCATTGTTTACTCCTATCTCAAATCTAGAAGAGTATTGTAACTTTAACAATTTTATCAGTCGATTTTTCTTGTATAGCATGTTATTTTTTCTATAAATCTGAAATGGAAATTTCAAACAACTTTGTTTATTTATTCTTTAGATTGTTTCGGAGATAGGTATTTGGAAAAATAAAATAAAATTTTAATATCATAATTCTTTATCTATTCCTTAATTTCCATGTAAACTTAAACATTTAAGACACCAACTGTGAGAGTGCCCCTACAATGTGGCAAAAGGTGAAGAGTGCACACGTTCATTAGTCTGTTCAAGGATCAATAGGGGTCTTTGTCAGTTTGTTCTAGGATCAATATAGAAGTAAATTATGCACTTGTCACTGTTTAGATTAGTAGTCCCCATGATTTATCACCTTCGTATTGGCCTTGGGATGGATTGGCGGAGGCGCTGGAGCGAGTGAATCGTCTTTGCCACCAATATAGAAAGTAAATTATAATGACGGAGGAGATAAGTGGATGAGGAATAAATTAAATGGAGTGCATAGATTTATGCCTAAATCATATAAGTATATTGATATTTGAGTTGGAGTAAAATATAATATGATATTTGAATTAAATTTGAAATTTAAAAAGATAAATAATTTTAGTTCTAGCTTGATTTGAAATAAAATTTAAATTCAATTTCAATGGTTCAAACTTGGATGTGAAGAACTGTAATTTGAAATAATTTAAATTTATTTGAACCTATTTAAATTAAAATTATGTAAAAATATGAATTCAACTTTTGAACAGTAATTAAATAAAAATATTATATATTTAAATTTATCTTAAAAAATTATCAAATATATTCAAATTCAGTTTAAATGTATTAATTTTAAATAAAATCAAATATTTTTACACCCTATTTCTAGTCGTATTCATCGTTATATTTGTTTCCCGCCGGTATCGGATTCAAAAGATGAAAAATCTCTAATCGGATTCAGTGCATAACAGAAAACAGGTTGCATTTTTGTGCGATTTTCAACCAAAATAAAATTTTATCTCAATATATTATTAAAATTGCAACTACTACTCGCTGTCGATTTATTAAAACACCAAGCAAAATAATAATAGTTTATATTCGAGTCGATCTGGACTCAACTTCACTACTGAAATCAAAAGAGCTAGAGTTCATGTACTACTCGCTCCCATACATTTATGAAAATTTACGTAGCATAGAAATCCCAAGTGCAACGCCATTACGAGCATCTCGAGATCAACCCTAACCAAAATGCTGAACGACAAATCAAACACTAAGCGCTGATAACAGGACCAGATCCCCGGCGACACTCGTTGAGCATGTCAAAGTAAAACTGGCATTTGCTGATGTCACTCTCAAAGTTGTAGATGCACTGTTTCATAAGAAACATAAATGGGATTAGTTATTAGGTTCAACATGGAAATAACATAAACGAAATGTATTATATCCAGCTTTACGTACGTACTCCTTATGAAGGCTTTACAAAATATAATGAGAAATATTTTATCGATAAACAAACTATTCCTCATCTATATATACATGTTCTATCTAGAAATCAAACACATTATACGGACCAAATTAAGAAATACTTATCCTATTCTATTCCTTGTTTATTTTAATCCTTATTTATTTTGTTTCCTAAAAAGTAGATAACTCAAATCAGACAATTAATTAGTGGAATTAGAATAGCAAACACTAAGTGTATTATTCAAAAGAATATCAACTTGACTTGGTATCGAGTGACAAAAAGCAAATTGACTCTATCACTTACGTCAAAGAAGGCTTTAGAATGGATATTGCAAGCATCAGAACCCGAAGAAGCATCAACAGGAGGAGGAGGAGCTGTTGGGGCTGGAGAGACCACAGTCTCTAGTTTAATGGAACGAGGACCTAGAACAGCTTCGATTGCTCGGTGCCCGATGGCATTTCCGGCACCAAAACCCAACCCTGCCAGTGAGCAAATCCCCTTGAAATTTGAAACATAAAGACACAAGCATTGTTTGATAAATGCAACAAACCTTCCTTAATGGCGGTACCAATTGAGCCAAGGAATGATTCTCCTTCCTGAGCGGGAGCAGGTGGAGGTGCAGAGTTCGCTGCAACAGAGAAAATGTATGCAGCATAGTTTTAGAACAAATTAGTAGGTCGTCAAATAAAATGCATTTGAATTGAATGTCAGTGGATCATCCAGAATTTAGAAATAAAGGAAAATTCTTGGGTAAAACAAATATACAAGAAGAGGGATAGATATATACCTTTTTGAGGCGGGTTCCTCATCGGAGCTGCTCGAGATGCAGCACGACCAGAAGAACGACCAGAAGAGCGTCCTAAATTTGAGGATAAAATGCTTAACAATAATCTAAAATGAAGACGCAACTGGTCATAAGAAAGATAAACACCTTCAAACTCCGACAACAATGAGTTCAAACACAATATATCAGCACAAATAGGACGCATCAACACCTCCAATTTATGGCAGGATCATATTCATCATGGATTCGAATGCTACATGCCATAAGAATATCTAAAATAAAGGGTTTAATTCTTCTCACCCATCGAATGCGATACAAATCCGAACAAGATCAACACCTCCCAAGTCGCAAATACAACAACAATGAAGAACACTTCCATCCAAACAGAACGAATAGACTTGAGTTTGTTTGTTTTTTCTTCTTCATTTTGAGAATTTATGACACGATAGTGATCGAGGATTCGAGTGCTACGAACTATAATCATAATCTAAAATAAAGGAATTACTTCTTCGTACCTATCTAGTGCAAGAGAACCCCAAACAAGATCAATGCCTCCCAAATCCAACAACTATGAGATCAAATACAACTTCAATCGCGTCTATGAAAGTGAAGATTCCATGAATAAATGAAAACGAGTTTCGGAACACAGCGTCGATCCGTAAACAGAGCGGATTCAGAAGAGAGCAGATGAAAAATCTTACCGCCGTAGCTTCGACGAGCCATCTTCGATCGGGGAGAAGTCGCAGATGAATCGGCAAAAGAAGAAGAAGAAGAAGAAGAAGAAGGTTTCGAGAGGGTTTGCGTTCGATGTCGAAGAAACTTCAATATATAGAGCGAGCAGCGCTTCCAGAAGGGTCGGTGGATGTGTTTGTCTTCGTCTATTTGGCCGTTAGATTGTGATCGGACGGCCATTAGCGAGACAGAGTATTGCTTGTGCTCCAAGCTAAATGGATCACGCCACCCTTGGGAATATTTCAAATTTTGGACACCTCAAATCCAAAAATATTAAATTTACCATAATATCATGAAATTTCAATTTCATCAAGTACATAGATAAATTTTTAATTTTATAACAATTTTAATGTACAACTAGTTTAAAGAATTATTATTTTAAAATATAAATGTATTAGTTATTTGATTTAGAATATCTTACTTGACTAAAGTGTTTATTGTTTTTAAATATGTACCAGCTCATAATATTTTTAAATAATAAAAATTTAGACAATTTCTTCATTAAAATATTTGATATAAAGGGACGTAACCCTGGTTAAGATACTACAAAGGATACAGATTATGGCGAGCTCTTTAGATCAAGTTACATCTTACTTAAGATAAGCTGATGTATAAACTTAGGGTCGGCTTCATGGGGAGGCAGCCTAGGCAACTGTCTAGGACCGCCCTAATTTAGAGACCTCCATATTATGAAAACCTTTTATATGAGCTTTGCATCAAATATGATAATGGCCAAGTCCCTCCATATGATG
>JBAMIB010394183.1:7196-21002 GCA_037177415.1 Kaempferia rotunda | reverse complement strand
ATTTGCGGAAATTACCAACCGTATTATTTTTTTTTGTTCTGCAACCAAAGATCAACTCTACAAGCACAATTTTCTTTTACCCATTTTGATTCTTTTTTTTCTCCTTTAGTTTTACATTTTGTTTGGTTCGTAAACAACTCTTTTCCCTTCAAAATAGCGATGCTAAAACGCCTGGGGCTATGATAGCCCACACGGGTGCACAAACAAGATCGTACAGGGCAAAAGCTATATATATATAATAATTTGATAAGGACACTCAAGAATCACGTATCGTTTTCATTTAGATAGAATTTGCTTATCAGAGTCGTTGGCTAAATTTGACTGAGATGGATGGACGTGACAGTTTTATACGGTGTGCATATAATCTAAGAGTGATTATGAATCATATGACCCCGTGTAATCACTGATAGCTCGCATTTTTAGTGTCGAAAGGACTAGAAAGGAGGAATTATCGTAGCCTGATTTAGAAAAACAAGTCAAAAATCAAGAAAAACAAAAACAATTGAAATCATACCATTAAAACTCCCCCTTTCGAGCTGGAGCTCTTTCTTTGCATCCATTTAAAATTCCCAGCACCCCTTCGCAGAACATTGGTATGGGCTTACTTCTTTTCTAGTAGTTTCCTATTCCAGCTCATATTGTCGATCCTTATTTTCTACCCACTGTGATGCTCACTCAGCTCATGGGAATAGCTTCAAATTATTTTTGGAGCTCACATAATCTAGCCCAACTTATCGGACCACCTTAACTGCCAAGCCAAGCCAAGTCATCTACAGACCATTTGTTCCACTTTGAGTTGCCCAGAAGATCTCTCACCTACATGGTCTGTTAGCACATCCACCTCATTTGATTCGCTCAGCCAACTCACTTATCCTGCTCGACCCAAAACATACTGAGACAGATTGGAAGCATTATGAATACAGGGCAGCCATGATATATTGCATAGTATAGAACATTCATAAATTATATTGAGTGAGAATATTTGTATGACTAGCTCTAGCAATATTGCTGCAAACAAACTACAATGACTATGGTATTAAAACTATTAAGGATACTGAACTATAAATAGGCCAGTATTTCAATGATTAATTCAATCTAAATCAGATCAAATAAGAAAGATTATGAATGCATCATCAATGCAGGAAATTTATCCAAATTGCATAATTTGAATAACAAATTAATACTTTGTCAAGGTTCGCAAAGTGTACATGAAGGTACTATAGCCAGCAGCAGCCTTAGGAATCGTCACCTTCGAACCGAATCACCCATTTCTGGACGCAATCATGTAAATAGACAAAATTAGAGTATAAACAAAGATGAAAACAAAGATATTATAGTTCCATCATTTCGAAAGAGGAAGAAGCACATGCAGATAGGGTACTCATTCAGTGCGAATCTTGCAGATGAACAATGTAAACAAACCTTTAGGAATAGCAAAAGGATGAAGCATAAATGCTTCACGTACCCTCGATGGGATCTGGAAAAATGACAGTTTGATCACACTCTAAGCTCTACCACTTTATGAAATACAATTGACTAATTAGCATTTCGCGTAAACTAACTATAGGTTATGTATATGTATCACAAAAACAGATAAATAGCCTTTATATATACGTGATGCTTCATGTATAAACATGAGGAATCTCCTGGTAATTTCAAGGTTCAGTCTGTAAGAAAATATATTCAGGAATATTTCTTTAAAACATATCTTTAAATTGAAACATAAGGTATTTACAGATTTCCGCGATGCTTATAAAAAAGATAATTTGTAAATCATTGACAACTTAGTCTTATATACCTAAAGCTAAAGTTTATCCATGAAGCTAGACTTGTTTGCCCCACACTATTCGTTCAGCTCTATGTAAGGCAATATATCAGAAAATTAACTATAGCCAAGACACCAGAACCCTCTAGGCTAAAACACATGAGGTGGGAGAACTATTTCAATCTTCCTTCACATCACAGAGGCAACCTTTTTCCTGCAGCAACTGAGTGAGAAACTAATCGGGTTGCTACTACACAAATTATTTTAGTGACAGAACTCATCTTCATCCTCTAACATTTCTCACTCCTCTTACATGGTTAGAGTTAGGCTCAACAAATAATCATTTTTCAATTCTTTTCCTATTGCTACTCAGTTAGAGCACAGCATAGGCAACAAAATAAGCTGTATTACTCATTCATGCAGGCATCAATAGACCAACTCAAAATGGCATTTTAAACTCAAGTTACTCACATAATCACTGGCAACAACTTAAACTAAAGAACAACAAAACTACGGTTAATTGGCAGCTTTTACACGACAAATACATATATTGTCTAAAATTTAAATATTTAAAGAATTAATAATCAAGCCCCAATCCAAATAGAGATAAGTAAACAGAAGCTACCACACAAATTTCTAAGGGCCGTCTGCAGTCCATATAGAGAAAAAGCTTTAGCACTAAAGTTTAATAGATGTCCCTCAATAAAGGCACAATCAATTTCTTTTTCAACTTTATTCACTTATAAAATCATCTTTATAATTAATTGGGCTTATATGTTCAACGGCATTTTAGAATTTCAAGTTAAACTAAAAATATTGTAGTTAAGGAGAAAGTGATTGCCATATGCAAAATCCATTTCATCAATTTACAACATAAGTTGGTTTTTTTGAGAAAAAAAACGTAATTCATGCAGCTATTTGCAGTGGCATAGTTTGGGCATATTGCATGCCCCCCATTAATTTGCATAAAATTAAAAAAATAGTAGTAGTATGGGCATTCATCTCTGACTCATAGAAATAGAGATTGTTTGACTCTGAATTGTTATACTTTTTGCACCAAACGTCAAAAAACCATTAGCCATCGTCAAAACCATTAGCTAAACTTGCATCCAAGAATCTTCGGTGATAAGCCAGAAAGGAATCGCAGCAAAGCTACTCACAGATAACTTGAAACAGTACGAGAACAACAACACGGCACTAGAGTCCGGGAGTAGTGCGGCAGAGGATACCCTGTGAGAGAGCCCGGCCGCCATGGGTCGTCGTGCTCAGACGCGAAGTCAGTCTGGCCGCCGCCACCGCGCTGTGCAAAGGGAACAGTGACTCCACGCAACTCCCCAATTCCACAGGAATCCTTCGTCATAATAAATCCCAACAAATAAAATTACGATATCCAGAGCTAATACCAACAAACAAGCAACTAACCTCGAAAGAGACGAAAATCGGCGGGTTGGACTGGGAGCCGCTGCGCCGGCAGCAAACGAAGGAGACGGAGAGGCGGATCGAGATCGGACACCGAATGAACGGAGAGGAGAGAGAGGAATGATGCGACGCAGGGATCCCGCGCACCTCGAAGCCATTGTAAGAAACCAAGGAAATCACCCAAGAGATATTCCCGAGCGGGAGGACGTTAGGGTTTATGTTAATGGCAGGTGAAAATGGTATATATAGATAGGGTCGGGTTGGGATGTTATCCAACTTGTTCTCTCAGGATCCGATTGGATGCGGATCGAGATCCATGTAGAAGATGGGCTTATCAAGCTCCACCGGATCTTGTCAGGCACAGTCCGCACGTCTAGTCGGGCCCACCGGCCACCACAACATTAAAATAAGAGTTATTTCTACGGAAAAAATCCGAAACACTTGGATCATAGTCAAATGATCCGACTCCACGAGCAAATGGATTAATGAATTTATGAATCGAACAGAAAAAATGAATATAAACATTTATCAATCAAAAGTGGAAAACAGGAAAACAATGACCTGCTTCAATTGATGGATGCATAGACATTCAATTTATAGGCGACGTGCCAAAAAAAAATGATAGATCACTACACAAATCTCTATGGACTTTGTTGCATTCAGCAGCGTACAAAATAAATAATAACAATAATCTGCACAATTCTACCAAAAGCCGCAAGGAATTCAATAATTTGACGCGTACAATCATAATTTGAGAATAAATACGTTTAGGCTCTTGATAAAGAGCATAATTAACTTTGAACCTATGGCATTATACACCTAGTCATCTGATATAAAAAGGTTTCTTACACCGTCTTTTCATATTGCAATCTTGGGATAGCATTTATGTACATGAACCCTAGATTTAATTGTCATAGTGGCGCTGGAAATTTCTATGTGAACTGAAATACATCAGTAAGGAAGCTATCTGCGATTTATCTGACTCTGACCTGAAAAAAAAAATGGAGAATTTAAATACTCGCGAGTCAGATAGGGTAAGGATAAATGTATCTTTTCTTAGAGGAAAGTTACCTCTAGAAGATGGTCCGCCTTTATGCAAGTTCTTGGTGCCTTTATCATGTGAAAAACTGGGAATCTTGGATATAAGCAGAGAGCTTTGCAATCCCTCCAGTAACTGCATATAGTAATAGCATTGACTTATCAGGAAACCTATCAATTTGGAAGTAATGGCAAATAACATGGGACCTCAAAAATATTCCCTATTAATTGATACACTGCAAGTTCTGGTGTTAAAACATTTGTGATAGCACGTCAATATAGTATTAGTAGAAGCATACTGTTATTTTTTCCCAAAGGAAAAGTGAAACTTCAGAAAAAGAATACTAATTGTCAATTGTGATCGTATTAGAAGGTAACTGACACTGTTGATATCAGTCATCTAAAATAGGGATAAAATGCATGTAGTGCATATAAGCGGAGTTCTAGAGGACAACCTAATGATATAGGAACATTGGAATCAAATTTGAAATGAAACACACTTATTTTGTAACTCGAAAATTTGTTAATTTAGTATCTACTATTCCAAATATAAAAAAACAGTGTTGGTGGATTGCAGATTATTTACTTTTCCTATTTAAGATTAGCCTTAGGGAATCCTAAGATATCATGGAATCATCAAGTCATTGCTAACAAAACTCAACTACTATACAATGCAGCAAAATATGATGATACACATTATACATAATACTAGGATGCGCCTGTTTATGTGATAGGTATGATGGCATGGGGTATGTACCTAGACAGCTACCATGGAAAATTTGAGAGTAAGCCTGCGTAGTTGCCCAGCTAGCACTTATCACTATAACATGTTCATGCTTCAATTATATACTAAATGAAACAGACAAAGATATTGTATAGTACAATAAAAAAGTAAATTAGAAAGCTCACTCTTGATGTCGGCTGAATTCTACGATTGGATCTTCGGGGTTCAATAATATCAGATCTTTTTCCAATATTTTCTGAACCTTGAACTTCGGGTCTGGAATTCAATTCTACACCAAATGAACCCTTTTCTTTCTCCCCTATTTCAACCTCAAGAGAAGAAGATTTCTTCTTAGATGCTGGAATACCTTGAACAGGCTGAGCAGAAGGCTCTAGGACTGCAACATCTACTTTACCAATGATATGCGGAAGAGAACCAATTTCCATTGAATCCTTCTTCTCTCCTGTGCTAAAAGAAGTTTTAAGACTCAATTCTACTCCATTTGAGACAGAGGCACTGGTGACCAGTTTATCCTTATCTACAGTAGTCTTAGCCTGAACATTCTGTGACCTCAGAGATTTAAGCACTCTGGTGTTCAAATTGGTGGTTTGCTTTCCTTTTGTCTCTGCTTTTGAGCTGTTCCTCCATGACTGTGACGCTTGGGGAATCAAATATTTTGCGAACTTCATAGAATCACTCCTTTCAACTGCCTTTTCAGTCTTATCAGCTGTGAAGTGTTTGCTAACCTCCATAAACTTCCGTTTCTTCCCAGGCTTAGGAACACCAAACACCACCTTAGACCCATCTTTCTGAAGGCCTGCTCGTTTTACCTTAAATGCATCGTTGTTATTTCCCTCACCAACTTTCTTCCCCATGGAAAACATTACATCCTTTGCTGACAAATTAAGTGGGTTTGTCTCTTCCTGCTTGCTTGAGTCATTTGTGTGAGTATTCAATCCTCCTTCAATTATTTCCTCTTTACTTTTGTTATCTAATCGCCAAAGCTTTTGACGTTTCTCCTGGGGTGTATCACCCTATTGCAGGATAATAGTAAAACAGATTTCAAACACACATGAGCGCGCGCACACACACACACACAAAAAGACATACTTAAAGGAATGCAAATGCTTAGCAGCTGGGAGTGGAATAAAAGGAAACAGGAAAAAAAACAAAGAGAAGGTATTGCTAATAAAGGTTAAAGAAAATACCTCGTATGTTTCAAGAGCAACCTTTTCTTTTGCACGAGACCATTCCATCCATTGACCGTCTTCCCAAATAAGCGACGGTCGTAAGTTCCAAGCTCGAACAACTGACAAATCGTTCCCTGCAGTAAACAGTGAACAGAATAGCCAGATCCAATTGGCCAATCAAAGAGAGAGAAGAGAAACGACAACTACTAAATATTTAAATTATAGGACGCAGATATGTAAATGATTTTTCTAAAAATCACTAAGATATGGAAATTGCAGTTAGAATAATACAAAGATGGTTAAATAAATGCACTAGTCCAGATAAATATTAAATAAAAGTTCAACAACCAATCGCAAAATGAATTGGAAGTGCATAAGTGACATTTAAGTAACATGTGGCAAAAGGTGATTCGCTCGCCTCCAGTGCCCCTGCCAACCCGTCCCTAGGCTAACACGGAGGAGGTAAATCACGGGTGGCTACTAGTCATTAGTGCAAATGGTCAAGGCATGGGGATGTCATTTAAGTAACAGGAACTTTATGTAGTGTTCCAATCTATGGACAGATGCCAATGTACCTTGCTGTAGCACAGCAACATAGAAAAAATAAGTAAACCTATGGATCCCAGTGCAGAATTACTTGGAAAGAGCTCCATGGAACACAAGGGTACATACATATGTATACATCCATTTAGAACCACCTATGCTGGTCAAAATGTATCATCTATCAAGGCAATGGTCCACACTCCACATGAAATTCAGGCTTACAACTAAGTGCTTCATTAAGTAACAACTAAATTTTTTATTAAACAGCAAGACTTGTGAATCAGGATAAGAATTCATAAATTAATTTATTTATTGTTAAAGTTGATTGGCTATTACTTATTCCAAATTATCAAGCTCTTAAGAAAGCGACAAATTTATATATTTATATATTTTTGGCACTCACCCTTTGTATTTGGATGGATATACTTCAGATTGGTTTAGACACATTAATTGATGAAATTTTTAGGTAGAACTTGAAATATGGACCTCTTACTTTGTTCTGATATTATCCTACTCTTCTCCTTTAAAAGATGATTGACTAACCACTTGTTTTAGAATTTTGAATCAGTAGAAAAGAGCAAGGTTTAAAATCTCGACCCGTGCTGAAGTTTCGGTCCCAAACCGGAAAGATACAGTTTCGGTATTATATCGTACCGTGCCGATACGATTTCGGTATTTTTTTTATTTATATATAGTAATTATTAGATAAATATATTTATGGGGGTATAATTTAAAAATAAGTTGTATATTGATTTTATACAAGTTTTCTATTATTAAACAATTAGAAAAAATAATTAACTATAATTTTTATTAAAGAAAATTGATATATCAATAACTAAAATTAAAATTGATACATCACAATATGTTATCTTACTAATACTAAAAGGAGTGGCGTGAATTAGGTGGAAGCATTGGTTCTTATAATATTTTGCTTAGGTAACATTTATAGCTATCTAATACCCAGATTAAATAATTAAAATTATATAAATTAATAAAAAGATGATATTTTATATATAATAATTATATAAATTAATTATTTATTCATTTAATTATTTATTAATTTAAATAATATATAATTAAAATAGAAAATAGATATTAGAATATCAACTAAATATTAAAACATTAAAAAAATATAATAATTAAAAAATATCAGAATATAAATTTTATTTTCAAAAAATAGAATTTTTAAAAAAATTACAATTTTTAAAAAAATTTAAATAAAATTTAAAACATTAAAAACAATTTCAGAATATTATTTAATAAAATTTATTATTTTTAAAAAAATTTAAATATATTTTTATATTTTATTGGGATAATTTAACTAGGGCTTATAAAAGCATCTTTGAAATACCACACTTGAGTGGAAATTATTTTAATTATTTAAATGGGAATATTATTTTTCTCAGTAACCCACGCCCGCGACGCGTGCCCACACGCCACCGCCGCCAAAGGCCTCCTGCGACTCGTCCGGCGGCACCGGAAGCGTCCGGTGGCGCTGGAAGCCTCCTGCGACACTTCTGACTCTGTCGAAAGCCTCATGTCACGAAGCCTGCGGCCGCGACCCTTCCTGCGCGGCCGCAGGCATCATGACGCCCCTCCGGTGCTGCTGCGGGCGTCGCAACGCCGTGCCGGGTTGGTGCCCGTGTCGATCGACGGGTGGAACAAGATGTTTCTCCCGTTTCGACCGGCTCAGCACCGAAATCTCAATCGTTGGAAACGAGATCAATTTATGTATTTTACATCTTAACAATTACTTAGTAATTGATATTTGAAATATGTGTTCGTTTATATCTAACCAATCCTTGCCAGAGTGCCATCATGTATCATTACACTGTTAAATGATATATGTTGCCTACTTTATAACTTACAAGCAAGTGGATTCAACCAAAAGAAAACTCAAAGGAAAACATCACAATTGATATACAAACATACCTGAAAAGTGTACAGTTAATTTGGTTTCATCATCTGGATTCTTATCAGTGACAACACCTTCCCACCAACTGAATGTACAAGAAGCACACACAGTTACTTCATGATTGCCATATGACAAAGTAGCACTAGGAACGACTAGATCAAAAATAGATTTAGTAGTACTCATAAAGACCTGGTAGGTGAACTATTAAGCACGGAGACAAGTAAACCAAAGAAAGTCAAAATCTAAGGAAAAGTATCCACCGTGTCTGCAACTTCTTTTTGCAATTTATATGGGAAAACTGCTCAGCAACGATATTTAGTCAAAACATATGTTCATTTCATATAATAGTTGGTAATAGAACTAAGGCACAGAACGGTACTTGGTTGAGATATCAACAGCAATATAAATATTTGCTATGATACTTTCAATGGAGGGCTCAAACCATGTAGCTGGCTCAAAAGTTTAAGACTAATATAGCTTGTTGATGTGGATATTTTAATGAATAAACATTTAAATTAGCAATTTTTCTAAATAAAAAAATAAAATGAACTACATAAATTAAGCTCACCGATCACGCATCCATGCATCTACCCTGTCACCGACTGCCCAATTGAAATTACTTAGAGCCCCTCTCCTCCGCTTCCTTGTTCCCTCTGGTATACCTACCATTATGCTATGTGCTGCACGTATTCTGGGAGGTTGGTCACCTTTGGATTCAAGTTGTATCCACTCCTTGAGCATCTCATGACCTGAAATGGAGTTTTTGAAATACAAGCTTTAATTACTAAAAAAGTTTCTACTGTCAAATAAAACTTAAAGATTATCATCAGATACTCTAAAATATACTCAAAACTAAATTTCCTTTCTTTTATAAACCAACTGAATCTAAATTTTTTTTTCATGTGGATGGTGTGGTACAAAAAGTAACGTTTTAGATACTGAGTGACCAGCTTGATAATGCAAAATTATTATACCAATAATTTGGCTCCTTCAGTTTCACAAGTAACAATCTTTTACCTTCATCAGAAGGAAGATCCTTGTACTGCACATATGCTTTACCGTCTTTGATATCAAGGACAAGTGCAGAAAACCAAGCTCCTTGAAGACCACCTTCTTCAGCTACAACCTGAAGTATTTTGTCAAGTGTTTTATTTTTAAATGGAAATGTATTTTCAAAAAAGGTGGCTCCAACAAAGTAAATCTCATCTTAAAGTAGGTTACATCTGTAAAATCCAGGTTTCAAGAAGACAGGCATGCAGGTAATGTCAGTGGTTGTACCACCTAATCCTAATCTAATACTCGAGGACTGTTAAACAAATAAGATTGGTTGTTAGATTAGCGAACAAGCAATCTGAAAAACAGTTAATTTTGTTAAATTCAAGATATGGTGATTAACAATACCTCTGACTCAATTACAACAATAAGTCCAATTTATTCAATAAACAATTTGCCAATTCACCAAAAACAAGCTTCAATTTGAGGCCTTATAAATCTTCCAGCTTCCATATATCAGTAGGAAGTAAACAAAAGAGTTAGCTATTTGGGCATTTGTGTAGTAAAATAGTCCATTCCCTTATCTTGAAATCAACAATACTAACACCATATTATGAGTTTCAGAGCCAATACATGGGAAGAAATGAGATAATTAACAGATCTTATTAAATAGAGGTATTAGGTATTTTTAATATCTTTTTTAAAAGTTAGAGACTCGGGGACTGTTAAACATGCAAGGTGGGCTGATAATTTAGCACACATGCACACTACCAAAAAAAATGATACTTCACGTGTACTAACAACTTAATACTCCAAAGGAACCCTATCAAGCTAACAATATCATCTGATTTTGAATGTTATTCCAATACATAATGACATTTTTCATCATAAACAGCTCATCGTGCTGAATTCAAGATAAGGTTATTAACAATGTATTGGTGTCAACAAGAAGGATAAATCCAATTTCTTATATAAATAATTTTTCATTTCACCAAAAACAAGCTTCCATTTGAGGTTTTATAAACCTTCCAGCTTGCATATGTCAATAGGAAGTAACCAATAGGTAAACCATTTGAGGGTTTAAAGTAAAATAGGTCCATTCCTTAACTTGAAAGCCACCATGAACATCACATTTTGACTAATTTATGAATATCAGAGTCAATACATGAGAAGAAATGAGGCGATTTGAAGCTCTTATTTAATAGAGATATTAAATATTTTTATATTAAAAAAAAAAGAGAATAAGTCGATAATCTAAACATTCCCAGCATGGAAGATTCTTTCCCTGGATTTGTACCTCAACATGGGAGCCTGCCTGAATGGTACTTCCTTGCGTAGAACCTCTTCCGGTTGAAACAATCTTTTCTCTGTCTTGCAACTCATGCCCTGACAAGCCAATATAAATCAATATATAAGTGAATCTAAACAAGTAAAAAGGTATGCCCTAAACAATTGTAATATTTTGTGAAAATTCACAAGTAGCTCACCTTCATAATGTTCTTCTGATGATATGGACTTCTGATTACCAGGAGACCTTTCAATAATAGAATCTTTTGTCTTATTATGATCTGATAGCAATTCAGCTTGTTGTTTTGAGTATAACTCATGGTCACTTGCTATATGCAGACCTAAATTCTTCTTGGGCTGTAAATTTGATTCAGCCCCAATTTTAGTCTTAAGATGCTGTTTCCAGTAAACATCAGGTCCAGCTTCTACTATTTCACTTATTGAGAATGGTAGGGGGTCCCCCATTGCAATGATGGTTCCAACTTGGGACACAGCTTCTGCAGCCATTTCTGCAGCCTTTAGTATGGCATCCAAGTTCTCAGCCCGCTTCATGGCTGCAGAGGATGCTTCTACCCTCCTCCTTGTAGCTTCTCGTGCAGCAGAAATGACTGAAAGGCCATTAATGTTGTCTTTAACTGAAGAGGTAAGCAAACTTTTCCCGATATCAAGGCTACTTTCAGCGCTTTGAGTACCATTTTCAGCATATGAAGAATTAACTGCCTCATCTGCCATCATCTTAGCCTGCATTGTAGCCTCGGATGCAACCTTAGCAACTTCTGCAGCTGCCTTTGCTACAGAAGCTGCTGCTGCAGCTGCAACAGCTGCAGAGACAAGCTTCCCTTCAACCTCCAATGGAAGGCCTGATTTTTGAGCAGTCATCTGTTCCCAAATAGTTTGGCTGTGCTTAATAGCAGCAGAAGCAGAAGCAGAAGCACTGTCAGCTTGCACCTTTGACTGCTCAATATAAGTACAGGTCTCTTTTGAGAAGATACTCTGTTGAGAACTACTCCCCAATATTTGGTAGTAAGGGACGGCTGGTGCTTGGGATGTAGTTGAAATAAAACCAACAGATGTACTAGGACTTAGAGAACTAGGCAATCGAGGAAGGGATGAAGAACTAGGTAGATTACTAGTGACATAAGTGGCAGAAGCAGAATCTGGTTGAGGTTGGGGAGTAGAAATATTCAACAGAGGCTCCTCCAATGAAGAAATCTTTTTCCTCTTTCTGGACTTCTCCCTAGTAGAGGTGCTTTTATTTCCTACAGGAGTAGCTTCCTTATTTTGAATCTCACTTGACAATACTGCAGAAATACTTGGAGTATCTTGACGAGGCAGCAAGGCACTTGAAGAGGTAAGCTGCATATTTGCTGCACGAAATTTAGAAGTGTCTCTTGCAGGTGTTACTTGAGATGTTTCAGAAGCTATTGCAGAAGAATGATGTGCAGTTGAATCAAAAGGTGAACCTTGTGATGGAACAACCCACGAAGCATGATGAGGACTCGGAGAAAACCAAGGTGGAGAGTTGGTCAAGTACTGCCTCATCTGCGACGTCTGATATGAATGTAAAGGCAGGGGAGATTGATTGGATTCTAAGTAGGTGCCTCTTGTGATATTCGAGGGTAAAACATCCTTAGATGAATTCTGGAATGGTGATTGGAAAGAAACAATGGAACTTTTTGTCGCTGCAATTGGGGTCTTGCTGTCCCTCCTACCATCAGAGGAACTAAGAGCCTTGCTTGAGAGAGGACTGCAGCTGACAATTTGTTCTGAAGTCAAAATAGTAAAAATTTTGTCAAAAAATTTTAACTTATAATGATGCAATCAAAACCACATGAATGAGAAAGCAAATGATACCTGAACTGCTGGTCAGTGATTTCTTGTTATGAAACCTTTCTGAAGCAACACGCCATGTTTTCTCCCATAAGCTCCTTCCTCCATCTAAGACAGCAAGAAAATTCACATCATTCAAAAATGAAAAAGAAAGATTTATAAATGTTTTAGAACACTAACCAGTTCCTCCAAAGGCTGGTAACATGCAAGCCTCATCTGGCAGGACTCCTTGTCTGAAATAAGTAAAATAATACAAATATAATTAGCTAAATCAAATAATAAAGTATAGGATACTTAAAGAAGCAAATGATAATGGAGCATCTGCAACTCACATGAGAGATCCATAAACAAAAATCTGAGCGCGCAATTGTACTTGTTGTAAATCTGTGAAAGGCTGATGAAATAGCGGAGTAGCTGATGTGCTCATATCCGGCAGATTAGATGTTTGAACATTTGGAGAACAGGAAGATTTCATAGTATTGGTATCAACATGCAGACATTGCTGCACATCTTCTTTGCTAATTTTGTTTCTTAAGGCTCTACTAGAGGTACTACGCGGCGTCCTTTTGCTTCCTTTAGAATGTTTTTCTTGTGACTTCTCATTAGCATCCCCTTTTGAAATGCCTGCCTTCCTAGTTGCACGAGCAGATGCTTGATTCCTTTTGTTTTCCACACTCATGCTAGGATTGATAGTAGTTTCTTTTACAGTGTCACTTGAATGTTCCTGAGAAATTTCTGCAGAAATCTACACAGGAGAAAAAGAAGCTACAATTAGTTGTAGATCTTACCAACTGCAGAGACTTGAAATGGATATTCAAATGTATGTGGATTTAAATGGTCACCTGAGGCTGTTCTATGGACTGAGTCATATTGGCGCATTTCTGAGCCTTGTTGCCGTCTTCTGGGGTATCATTTTTACGTAAGGGTACTATGAACGTGAAGTTTCCATCATCACCTAAAGTACTCATTTTGGGATCTTGAACAGTGTCTTTAAAGATATCAAACTTTGATGCCTCCAAAGAAGGGCCTGCAAAATTTTGCAACAAACTATTCCTTTCTCTATACTTTGTGCTATTCCTTTCCTCAATGATCCATTCTTTGC
>JBAMIB010394163.1:0-10564 GCA_037177415.1 Kaempferia rotunda | reverse complement strand
TTGGAGCTTTTCTCAGGCGAAGTGCTAGTGCATTTCCGAGACTTCAAGAAGTGATCGCAAGCAATTCAAGATCAAGCAAGAAGTAGGTTTTCATCTTTGTATTCTTGTATGTACTTCTTGTTTTTAGTTGTATATCGTGTGAGTCTTGTACGAGGCTTCTCCGCCTTTGATGAGTCACCGAGAAGAAGGTTGTTTTCTCATAGTGGAGGATGTGTGTGTCGTGCGGATCCTTGGACTAGTCACCTCTTCTTGAGGTGGATACCAAGTAAAATCGCCGAGTTAGCATTGTATAGTTGTGATTCAGCTCGTCGTGCCTATTTCCCTGCACATCTTCATCGACAAAAGCGAACGGAGCTATTCACTCCCCCCTAGCACAGGATTGGTCCCAACACAAATTGTAATTATATTCAAATAAATGATTCTCTAGTTCTCATGCATGGTACCCGTTGTTAGTTAATGAACAGCTATATTATTGAACATAATAAAAGCGTGATAAGGTCATCATCAACCCATGTTAGCTCCAACTATTTGGGATCTTATCACTTGATTAAACTCTACAAAGTTAAATCATTAATAATGTGTGATCAATGCTTACCTACGATTATACACAACACTGTGGATAAGGTTAATGCCACTTCTCTGATCAACAATTGGAAGAAAGCATTCATTCATAACTGCAAAGGCAACTGCAATCTTTGAATTGCATTCCACTCCTCGGCGCGACCTTAACGCCGATTCAGAGGAATCCTCGTCAAAACACCTAACGACACTCCATGACAATCCTGCGTCAATATCATGTTTCATCCCAAGAAGCTCCTGTAATCCACTGAAAACCTGCAGCAATCATAATTAGCATAGCGTAGTTTGGACCAAAAGTAACATGAACATAACAATTATAACTAACTATAACTTTAGAACAATTTGGAAAATTATCTTCACAACCTTCCCCAATCGATATTTTAGTTGATTATCCATTTCATCAGAACTTTACGTGAAATAATGTTTGCAATAAAAGATGGTGCCACATTAAACATGAACATAAATTATTATTAAAATTTTATCACAATTATACACATTCTACTTCAAAACATTAAATAAGATAATTAAATAATACCTAGAGATTCACCCAAGCCCCATTTTAAAAAATAAAAAGGATTTTGAGTGAGCAAGAACTTCTCATTCTGTACTTTGTTAGTTGATCCAGTTACAAAGTTAAAGAAGCCCATGCTCCAATTGTATATAGCACATGCATGAAGCTTACATTCTGCTAGGTTCAAACAAAGCTGTCTCAAATATAACAGATCGAGCAACATTAAACATTCTCCAAAGATAGATATAGACCATGTAAGTTTCTTCACTTAAGAAACTTAAGGTCACCAATTATAGTAATGTTATAGAATATGAGGAATTAAAATGTTATGCATAATCTAGAAGAGAATGATCAAAAATGAATAACTACTTTCATATATGCTTCAAGGCTATGTGGTTCTTCCTCAAAGTTGTTAATGCAATCATAAAAAAGAATAAATAAATAAAATACCTATGGTGCACAATCAGTTTCTTTGAGTTTTACATCAAAATGCTGTTTATTTTACTGAAAATGTAGATATGAACATTGCAAATGAAAACATCAAGAAAGGGGCACAAGCATGACCAGATATGTTGTTGTCATATGAAAGGAAAAAATATAAAACCTATAAAATGAAGACATCCAGGACATAATATGCTAATCTAAAAGTCTTCCTCATATCTGTAATGCATATCATGGTTGTTCCTAACACATTATAACTTAATATGCATAAGGTCATAACATGATATCAAAATTGTTATTCACCTAATTGAAACAGAGGCATCCAAACACATGGAAATACGCATTTGATGTACCCAAGTTATCATAATAAGTATGCAAAAGTTTAACTTGACTTTTCAAATAATTTTAAAGCCAAACAAGATAGAGAAATCAAAAGGCAAATATATGGACAAATAAATTCAAAAAAAAACAGCATTTGTACCATTCTACAACTTTTAGCACAAAAGGAAAGGGTAGGACACTTGACAATGGCAGAAACAGATTCAGGGCAGGGAGTATAGTCTTTATGATCTGCAAAATCCATTACAAGTGACTCCAGATCTCATTGATTATTCAAGAAAACATAACAGGAGAAAATTCATACATCTTGCCTCACACTGATGGCATGAAAATAACATGGAAACTTCCCCACCACTTTCTCCACTAGGAATGCCGCAGTACTTACAGCAGCAGTTTCTGCAGTACCAATCTCCAGGAGGAGGCTTCTGGACATTCATGGCAATTGAACAAAAATACAAAGTTACTACCAAGACTGAGCTCATAGGTGAAAATGAGGCAAACAATATGGCAATCAAGAGTATGGAATTTCAGTAAAATTCAAGCATAAAATGAATATTAGATGCAGTGTTTTCACACCAATGTTGTTTTCAGATTCTACCAACAAAAATGGAACAGGAGAATAATGTCATATGTAGAGGAGGATAAAGCTAACGTTGCATATGTTTCTCTAATAGCTACTTTCATAATTGCAATACCAAATATATCAACAAGTTCGAAAAAAGAAGAGGAATGTTCTTCTATTTGATGCACCTCAATGCCCAAGCAGTTCAGATGAAATGTTGAAGGACAGGCATCACAACACATTAAGGAACCACCATCACCACAGATACCACAGGTATCATCATTACGGTCTTCACAACTGACATCAAAATAATAGTATCCTTGTTGTTCAGACTCAACCTGTTTTTTCCATGCCTCAATCTTGCACATGAACAGGGAAATTTCACCATCCTCCAGAAATATATTTTGTGAAGGATGCATGAGCTTGCTACCAGCATGAAGCTCGAAATCTGATATTGGAAGGATTTTATGACAGCAGCTGCAGTTAATACCTTCTCTAGTAATCCAGCCTTCCAACATTGTTTTAGTCTTTTGTTGGCTCATATACTTCACTTTTCCATTAATTGTCAATACACCCATATCTATCATCCAAGAAAGAATTGTCCGTTTCCAGACATACGGAACGTAATCTGTGTCATCAGCTTCTAACTCATTGTGACCACCACGAGCCAATAGGGTGTGTCCACCCTTTTTGTTTAGTAATCCTTTGTGAAGATTCTTATGTGATGTGGAATTATAAGAAAATTTTGAGTTTGAAGCCAGTTTACCCTTAACCTGATCTCTAAGATGGCTCTCGTAAGAAGCTTGCTTTACCCTGTTCATTCTGCCCTCTTGGAATTTTTCAGTCTCTTCTACCTTTCTTCTTCTCTTGTTAACAACAACTCTCTTCAGTAAAGCAAGGGACTCTATAGGTACAACAGATTGACTAACAGAAATTCTCGAGCTCCTTCCAGAAGTCGTCTTGCCCACCACATTGCTTGTTATATTTAATTGGTTTTGATAAATTGCATAAGCCTTTGTGATTGACCAATAACCACTACCACCTTCAGGAGGTATGTAAACAGAATCCTCATAGTTTCTGCCCCTTCTTGGCCTAAGATCTATTGTCCAACCAGCATATAGAAGTATAGCTTTTATCTGTGCTCTAAGTTTCTGCTTTTCTGTAATGTGAGATACACCTCCAACCTTTGATGCTTGTTTTTTCTTGAAAGATGTTTCCGTACTGGATTTACTCTTTCTTCTCAAAGCAGTTTTGCTCTTTGCAGTGTCTACTACTCTCCTTTTTCCTTGGCCAGGAGAAACAATTTTCTGTTGTCTTTTAGGTTCGCCAGATCCACTCTTCTCGGGGATCTCATGTTTTGACCTACTCAATTCATTTTTACTCATTGTGCTAGTAAATTTTGAATTTTCATCTAACCATTTAGAGGGAGAAAGAGCTGGTTCATTCAATATGGCCCGAGCAAGAAAAACAGAGTTTATACCCTTTGGGATCCTCCCCTTGTATTTCCTCCTAGTATAATATTTCTCAAATCCATCCACTTTATTACTACGTAGGACCCTCAAGGCATCATCAGCTTTCCCTTGCACCTTCAGAGTACGGTCTTGGGATCGTGAAATGTCAATTTCGGCTCTTCTGTCACCAGCGTCACCGCTAGTATTATGATTCTTGCCCCCGAGTTTCTGAAAACTACATGTTGATTTCATCGATTTTGTGTTTTCAGCTCCCTCCTTTCCAGCCTTTCCTGGACTTGTCTGTATTGGGTTTTCGCCCACTCCAGCCACCTTTCTATTTGCAGGGACTAGGGGATCATCGGAACCACCAACTTTGTCTGCATCCATCTCTATTTTATCAGTACCAGACTGTGAAATAAGAGTTTGAGGCGGCTTGTTGACGCCAATTAGAGATTTATCTTTTTCACCCTGTTCCCAAGAATCCAATTTCATCATCTTTGAAGGGACCCCAGCATCAGTGTTGCCACGCTTTGTAGCAAACTCAGCAACTTGTTTATTATCAGAAGCAGAAATCTCGTCTGAAGCAAAAACCTCCATTTTCTTCTTCTCCACATCCACCGTCTCATTCCGACTGCCTTCTGCACAGAATGAGCTGTCTCCAACTCTACGGTCCACCTCATCTGGGTCCAGCTGCGAAGTACTCGAACCTAACTTCCGTTTCATTTCCCTCCTCTTCGTGTCACTGACATCCCTCGGCGCAGAGACGCCATTCCCTCTTCTCTTCTTCACCGCGCTCCTCTTCTTCCTCCCCATCCAGAAAATGGAAGAGAAACCCTACCTATCCACCAAACAGAACCCGCAGTGAATCCAATGCAAGCAGACAGGCCTACGGAGCCGAGCGACGAATGATAAGGGATCCCAACACGCCGACCTAGCCAAAGGAGCAAACACGATTCTGATTCCAAAACAAGAACAAAGAAACAAAACGAAATATTAGATCAGAAGTCCGACGGAAGCAACGTATCAAGCAGCGGAGCCAGACATACCTCGAACTGAGGAGATTCCCTCCTCGGGGAATTGGTGAGAATGGGGAAACGAACACGAAGGCAGCGAGTGGATCTGCCGGATTGGATAGAAGGTTTTGCTGACCCGAGACCGCGCGGCGAAGTGGCGGAGGAGTGCTCAGAATTGCGGCCGGTGAAGTTGCGGGAGTGTGTTACCGACTTACCGTGCTCTGAGATGGCTTGGGGACGGGCACCGCGTAATTATTAATAGGTTAAAAAGAGAGAGTGAAAAAGGAGGACTCCAGTTTCCCTCTATCGCCAGCTCTCTCGTCTTCGATTTGGCAGATTTTATGGTCCCTACGAATACTATTGGATATAATTGTGGAGCCAACCAGGGACTAGTAGGAATCCCTCAGGATGATGTGGCAGGTAAATTGATGAGTATGCAACGGCGTGCGGTGAATAGATCGATTTTGATATTGGTATATTGATAGTGACTCAAATCACCGTCACGAACACTATTTGTTATTAGTATTTTTTTTTTTCATTTACTTTTTCAGTTGTGTAATTGTTACAAGAGAGAAAGAAAGGCAGCCACATCCTCTTCGTTCGAGTTTCACTCCATCGGCCGGACTGTTAAGTATCCCGCTGGAAGGATCGAATTCACCGCCGGACTCGCTCGCCTCCGATTTGGCATATTTTGTGGTCCCTCCAAACACTATTGGCTATAATTGTGGTCCCAACCAGGGACTAATTAGGAATCCCACAGGATGATGTGGATGAGTGAGTAAAAAAACGGAGTACACTGAACAATAGAACGATTTTGATTTTTGTAAATTGATACTCAAGTCACTGTTCCTTATTTTATCGCAACTAAACTTACACGTTGATGACGAAACCGTACAAATTGTAACTTAACGGGATAGAATGAAAAAAAAAATGAATTTATAATAGAATTTATAAGTCCTTTTAAGTAGTTATCTCATTTAAAATTTAAATTGTGGATTTTTCTATTACTATAAAGAGCAATGATACCTAGAAAAAAATCTTAGAAAAAATTCAGAGATAGATATATAAATTTATGACCCATCATTTCACTTTTTTAGGTCTCATCATATTATAAGTCTATTCTTAAATTTTTCATTCAGATTTTTTCAGAGTAAATTATTTTTCTACTACAAATGTGTTAAAATTGAGAATGAGTGCTTACCACCACTCATCTTTAATTTATATTCAGTTTGTAGAAGCAAAAGTTAATATATAATTTTATAAATCAAAATTATATTATGAAAATATATGATTATGCTTGTTAGTATAATCTACTTCGCATGTTTTATTCAGTTGTTTATTTTTTTATCCTTTGGGTTCACGTGATGCAACCTATTAGATTTTTAAGATTTTCAAACCACGCACCGTGTTTTGCATTTTATAAAATTTACACTTCTAATCCAAAATATGATCATTTCAACTCTAAGTTAATGTAAAAATAATCATTTTTCTTAACGAACTAAATGAAGGTTAAAAATAATAATTTAGTTTTTTCATTAAGTACTTTTATCCAAAAGTAATCAAAGGTCTTAAAAATCTTAAATTTATTCAAATTAAAATTGCCCACTCCTAATGACCTCCTTAATTTATCTATAATTTAAAAAAAAATCATTGAACAAATTATAATCAAAGTTAAATCTCATTTATTTTAAATTTACATTGTTATATTCCTGGCTGTGGCATTGAACTCTACTAGTAGGTTACTTATTAGTCTAATTTTATTTTTTATCTATCCGGCACTTAACTTATTGACTTTATAAAGACTATTTAACTTGTATGAGATATTCAATAATAATTTACCAAAGAACACAATTTATTCAATAATAAAATTATATATGGTGAAAATAACTAGGTAATATATAATCTAAATAAGTTTAAATCATTTTTATTTTATTCATTTTTATAATTTTTATAATTTTTTTAAAATATATAAATAATAATCTTGAACCATTGTAAATCATGAATCGAGTCATAACTAGTGATTTTAAACCATGAATTGTAACTGTCGTTCAAGGCTAATAATAAATGAATTTTTAAATTAGTAATTTTGAACGTAGCTGGTAAGATTGTGATCCAATGCAAGATCGATTTGAGGTCAAAATCATATCGATCATGATCAGAGCATAAAATTGTGTGGTCCTATTAAAAACTCTTTAAATTTAATTTAGTACTTAATAGAATCATCAAATTGATCAATGAAAATTAAATCAATTTGATATTTGATTAAAATTTATTTTAAATTAAATTAATAATAATATTAATGATAATAATAAGTTGAACATATATATAATAAATAAATATAATTTTTATAATTTTTATATATTTTAATAGGATAATTTGATAAGGGTATGAAAAAGTCTGTTTAAACTATCTCATTTAAGTTAAGAATTGTTTAGATTAATTTATTAAAATTCAATTAAAAACTTAAGTACTGTGTCGTCTCCTTTTTCTCTGTGTGTTCTCTTCTCACCAGCGCTCACCACTCGTCATTACTTCTCACATATCTTTCACTATATATCCATGTCACCTCCGCTGCCTGTCGCCGATGATGTCTTCCTCTTTAGTTTGAGCGCTCAAACTAAAGCATATCCTCTCTTAGTCCATGCCATGGTTTGTGAAATCCCCTCACGGTCTCATTCGCAACGCTCACGCATGTCGCCGCTGCCCATCGTAGCCAATGCCTTCCCCCGCTTCGTTGTCCTCCTCCATAAGCCATCGGTGCCACCTCCTTACGTCCCCTCTGCTGTCAATGACCCGATTCCACTCGATACTATACAATTATGTCGATTCCATTTCTATTCCACTACGAAATTGATCTTCAATATAATCGATCCAGATTGATTTCCTACTTTCGAATTATATGATCGTACTATCCTACGATCTGAATTGTGATTTTTCAAACCATGGCTTGAGTAATGAATTTCAAATTGTGGTTGAGTCTAATCTTATTATGTTAGTATTAGCTCCAAGAGTCAATTATGAGATAATTTAGTTGTTGGGTTAATGGATATTGATTGTGTCTAATTCGGATCTGACCCATTGAGTTTGACTCAAATATATTAGAATTAAACTAATTGGATTAATGAGTCAGATTCATTGTTTTATTGGGTTAATGATTTATTGGATTAATGGTTAATCTAATATATTAATATCCAATCCATTAAAAGAAAAAGACCAAAAGACAAAACCCTTGGTATTCATTTATTGGGTTAATGACTTATTGGATTAATGGTTAATCTAATATATTAATATTCAGTCTATTAAGAGAAGACCAAAAGACAAAACCTTTGGTATTCATTCATTGGATTAATGGTTAATCCAATATATTAACATCCAATCCAATAAGGAAAGACCAAGAGACAAAAACATTTGATATTCATTAGATGAATACAAAAGGATTTTTTGCTCATTTGTTTTAAATGAGAGACTTTTAGAATCCTTGACATCTTCTTCTTCTTCTCCTCTTCCCTTCCTTGGTCGAGCAACATATAGAGGCTAGCACATTTTGTTGTTCTTCTCCAAATTGTAAGTTCGTGAGACGGACGGAATGTGTTCGTGTGTATACCTTAGAGGTGCGAACATTTTGATCGCGCTAAGATCCACAAACAAGAAGAAATATTTGATATCGGAATTGCGAAGGGCAAGCAACAAAGGTAGAACTCTCATCCCAACTTATATACGGTTTCATTCGTATGAATCTTCTGGAAAGGACTAGATTTTATTTTTCTGCTGCACTTTTTACATGTTTAGTGATCTAGTTCTTAACATACTATGCCCAAAAACTTTTGACTCATGATCTCTATCGATCTAGAGAAGTTGTTCAAAAGATTCAGTCTTCTTTACTTTTATCATATTGTCATATTGTCGTATTTAGAGCTAGGCACTATTAAAAAATAATGAAAAAGTAGTGGATGGAAGACTTTATTGTGAATTGATTATTAATCCTATGTTGGGAGTTTGTTCACCATGCACGGGTGCATTTTTACTTGCTCGGGTGCACTTTCAAGTGCATTATGGTTATAAGGTTGTGAACATATATGATTTAGTGTGAGAAAAAAAATATTAGTTATATCGAATTAATCAACTAAATTTGAAAGTTTAGTTAATTAGATTTAAAAAAAATATATATCAATTTTTTTAGTTTATTCAATTTAGTTTAGTTTTAAAATGTACAAATTAAATCAGTTAAATCGATTAAACTGAGCTGTCATTAGTCGATTATTATATATAACAGATGATTAGTATACTTGAATTAGATAACAACTATGTAACTCAATTGAAGATTCAAGTACCCAATATCAGTTGGCTGATTAGTTAATTGGGTAACCGATCAAATTAATCAATTTTTATATTAGCTCAGTTTGTTCTGTTTTTATGGAAAAGTTCCATCGGCTCAGTTTGCTAAAAAAACTTAGTTTGGTTAGTTTCAATTTGATTAGTTCAGTTTTAAACTAATTGTACACCCTATATTTGACGCTTATACTCGCAAGGAGTGCAAATCCAATGCCTAGATTGCATGTGACTTGTGCATGCATCATCTACGCATGTTGAATGTCGGACCTGAAATAGTTTTTCATGTTTGCCCATTTGTATAATTGATACATTAATGTGTTGAATCTGAAATTGTTTGATGTTAATAGTGAATTTATAACCGCCTGGATAATAATAGCCAACCATTGGTAGTCGACGATAGTCATTATACTTTGGGCTAGAGTTGTCAGATAGACCAACTCGTGGTGGGGTGGGTTAGCCCGTGGCAAGCCAACCATTTGGCAAGGTGGGACGGGTGGACCCACTCGTCATCTTGGCGGATTAAAAAATCTCCAACCCAACTCAATCTATGACAGATTGCGGGTTAGGCGGACCAACTTGCTGGCCTATGAAAAACTTTATTTTTTTTAAAAAAAAAATTATATCTTCAACGTTTTACTTCGAAAATATTCATTGATCAAATGTATTCAAAAATATATATTTTAAATGCAAATAGACACAAATAAATACTCAGGTTGGATGAAAAGTAATATTTTTATTTTAAAATCATAACAAAGAAAGATAGTAAATTAACATAAAACTCGGCTTACATGTATTTCTCAACCCGTGAGCCAACCCAAGCCCATCGCGAGCTGATCACCCGCGTAGATCGTGGCCATATGCTAGCTGACTCGTGCTAAGCTTGGGTTGATAAAATTCCAACATAACCCACTTAAATTATTTGGCCGAACGGATCAATCCGACGAGCCTAACCCAAATTGACAGTTCTACTTTGGCCATTGAATACTCATTACTCAGTCATTCAATGTTACTAAAGATAGGACTCCCCATATAAGGAAGCTACAACATTGAGTAGAAAAAGTATATGTGGAAGCACGAAAATTTAACCACCTTTGTTCGAGCTCATTTCTTCTTTCTACAATGTAGCCCGCTAGATAGCTCTACATGTGATAACACTCAGATACTTTCTCAATTAGCCACGAGTATTTCATGCTTGGTTTTGTACATGGTCATGTTATTATATCCTAGGAAAGAGAAGTCCAGTTATGGATGACAATGGGTCGGGTTCAGGTCAGATTCCATATCCTCCGTCCCCATACCTATTGGGGATCCATCCATCCCTATGCTCATACTCTTT
>JBAMIB010394110.1:0-10566 GCA_037177415.1 Kaempferia rotunda | reverse complement strand
AAATACTAGGAACATCCGCAGATAATAAGAATGAGCGGGTTGTCTCAACAAGATGTCTATGCTTTCTCTCCGCAACCTCATTCTGTTCAGGTGTTTCCCGACATGAGGTTTGATGTATAGTACCTTCTGATGCAAGCAACCGAGAAAAATCATTGGAAGTGTATTCACCCCCCAAATCACAACGAAAATACTTGATAACAGATGAATGTTGAGTTTTGACAAATCACGGGTACTGTAGAAACTGTCGGCACTGTAGCATCTTAAGTACTGTAGCGCTATGTGAGTATGTAACTTCCTGGCTACTGCAGCTCCATAAATACCGTAGCTTTCTGGTCATTGTAGCATTCCGAGAACTGTAGTTTTCTGAGCACTAGCTTCCTAGTTACTGTATCACCTTGAGAATTGTAGTTTCCCAAGTACTATAGCTTCTATCGTAGCATCCTGAGTATGGTGGCTTTCTACGTACTATAGCATCCTGAGAACTTTAGTTTCTATAGTTTCCTCATTACTGTAACATTTCGAGAAATGTAGTTTCCCAAGCATTGTAGCTTTCTGGTTACTGTAGCATCGCGAAGCCTGGTGCTTGGGAAAGACGATCAGTGGGTCGGGTTCCTCGGGAAATGACTCTAGCGATTTTGGCAACTCAGGGTGCTTGGGAATAACTCCGGATACCATCAAAATCCATTAATTCTTTTTTTATTATGTCAAAATTTCTTTAGTCCCTATATCCCTTACACCTTAAATTCTAAATAATTTAACTTGTCTAGCTATATAATCCATTGGTCTTCTTTGAACCATCTTAGCCTATTTTCTTTTATATTACCAGTAGTGGAGCTAAACCAAATTGCTTCTGATTAGATTTCTTTTAAGTTTACAATGGCCATAATTGTTACAATTTTAAAATTTGGTATGTTTGGTTGAGAATTTTGATTTTGACCATATTAACAACAAATTTCAAAGCTTGGGTCCTTTTTACAATTGACCCTCTATTCTGTTTGCACGCATCAAGAAGATTGGCTTGTTTTACCACCTGATGCACCCTACAAGGGCTGTACTGGTATGAGTTTAGACCAGTATTGTTATAAATGCTAGATTTCAGATAAGAGATAACATAGTCATTTTCACATGTTCATTGAAGATAAAATCCTTTTTTTTTTTTTAAATGTTTGATATGATGGTATCGCTTCTGTCTACAGAAATTTTCCTCAGGGGACCATTAGCGATATGGTGGAGGATGTCTCCGAAGGCATCTCGTTTGTGTGCAAAAATGCTGAGTGTTATGGTTGTGATCCAAACAGGTAAAAAGGATCTTTTTCTCATAACAATTTGTAAATATTGAATATCTATGCAATAAAATTAGAGTATCCTTTTGAATGAGTACTTGATCCAAAGTCGAGGGAAGAATGAAATACATTAAATATTCATGCATGTTGAACTTTTGTAGGCAACCTCATCAAGGTAGTCCACAAACACTTTTCTCTAATGGTTTGTCACTGTTGAAATACAAATGTGAAGGGATCTCCTGTCTTTATATTTGAAATGTAGATAACTTGAAATTTGTATTACTACATGTTAAATCACAGGAGAGACTAAAATATTTGTCATTTATTTTTTGGTTGAAGAGGAACAGACAAAGAGTCTAAGCGGTCAACGTAAGTGCAATGCACGCACGGACATAGATACCATGTGTATTGAAGATGTCAATGTGCGGCCCTATAGTTTTCTTTAATCTGTTGATTATGGTCTAACCAAGATGAGATGAAAGGCTTGAATGATTAACTGTTAACTCTACACTAATTTGTCAGTTTCTATATTATTTTTGTATCCCTCCTTTACCAATTTGTAATAGCTTGATATTATTTTTGTAATATTTTGCTCATTTTTTACTTGCAGGATTTATTTGATGGGACAATCTGCTGGCGCACATATTGCTGCTTGTACTATTCTGAACCAGGCAATAAAAGAAAGTGGAGAAAAAGAGAGCATTACATGGTCCGTCTCACAAATAAAAGCATACTTTGGAATATCTGGCGGGCAAGTTTTCTCTTGTTTATACATGGATATTGCTACCTCAAATATGTCTTCTAGGCTTGCAACAATAGTTACTGCTGGTATTTTGCTTTGATTTTTAGCTTTAAACATGCATATTTTTGGTTGTCTTGATTTCCTGTGTATGTCAATTCATAGTGTTTAAGATGGGTATTTTGTTCATAGATTGTGGCCTATTTAGTTGATGTACCTTTGATTATCTAAATGGTAATTATACAGAACAAATATAGAACAAAGAATAACTATTTATTTCCTTTGTTTTCTCTGGTCACATGGCCTGCACTGAGTGATATAAAGTTTGCTAGGAATATATTCTACTTAAAATATAGAAGTTAACCTTCAGAACTAAAACCATGAGAGACTAAATTGGTTGCTAGATGTCAAATAGTCCAAAGTTGCAGATCAACACAAATGAGGCAATAGACAATTGCTACACAAAGGTGCTAGCTGTCCAACATAATCCCAGCAGAATGATTCAATATCCTACATGCCACCCTCGAACTTGACATCAGTCATGGCCAGCTCGCAAAGAAATTCTATAGCTAAGCCTCCTCTTATTTTGCTCAAGTTTTGGCTTGGGCATAGGAGAGAGGACACCCATATTGAGGCATTCATCGTCTGCTTTTTTTCCTTTGTTATTTGTAGATTTTATCTTTTGGATGAGTTTGTTAATGTTTTGAAGGGGATCCTTGGCAAGTTGCTACTGTGTGACCTAGTGGTTAGGAGTTTAAGTCGCATAAACAACCTCCTGCAATGCCAAATAAGGCTACGTACAATAGACCTTTCCCCCGACCCTGCATTGGCGAGAGCCCTTTATGGGGTTGTTAATGTTTTGGGGGAAATTGCCCATAAATGTGATCTTGGACTCATTCAAACACTAAGGCTACGTTTGGTATCTAAATTTTTAAAATTTTTGTTCTTAGTTTGTAAAAATTAGTTTAAATTTTTTTTTTTTTTTCAAAATTGGTATGCTGAAATTGAGAATAAAACATTAAAATTGTTAGATGATTCTAATTTATTCTTTATCTGGTTTAACTAATTAAATATATATTTTATATTTATTATAATTACAATTAAATTTATCAATAATATGGAATAATGTTTTGATTACTACACAAATCTATTTAGAGAAAGTTAAATAAATCATCCATAAATTCTAGAACATACAAATACAAGTGTAGACAGAACTAGACAAAAGGGAAATAAAACTTATTAAATTCAACTACTTACATTAACTCCCATGTGACTGTAAATTAAGTACATTCTTATCATGCTAGATCATTGGGTTTTGTCTGCTAGGATGACCAATCTTAAACTATGGTAAGTTATTCATGTAGTCTTTTTCGTTGATAATCTTCGCGTTGTTTCCTCCAAGGTATTATAGGCCCTCAATACATGGTAATTCTGGATGAGATTTACTTTGTTACTTCCCTTCAACTTGAGTTGTCTACTTTCAAATGAATATGACTAGCAAATTAATTGCCAATACTGTTAACATTTTAAACATGCTAAAGAGAAATATATAACAATAATCTCAATGAGCTAACTATAAATTATACAATTAATGTAACTAATCTATTTATGTATCTAAATTCAAATATGATAATTTAATATAAATTTGATAGTGTTAACTAATTTCATTAATCAACTATTTAAATTAACTAATACTAGTTAAATATACATATATAATTCTAATGAACTCAAAATTTACTAGATTTAAGTTTTCTTAAATTTAACTATAATTTAAACAAAGTTTGCTTATAACCTATAATTAATAATAACTATGTTATCTACTAAGTTATTATATCAATACTCAATATCTATTAATATCAGATATGATTAGTATTTACCATATATATATATTAATAAATTTTTAATTAATTTAAAAGAAATTTAACTAAATATGTTATGTTAGTCTATTATTTTATTTAAAATATAATCTAATTGATATTTTATTACAGGTATAGTCTAACTGAATGTTTAGCTATAAGTAATAATTTAAAATATTAATGTTAATTTTAATTAATATAAGTTTATAATATAGTAGGGGATGAAGGCCAATCGTAAAAGGATCTATATATCCGGCGACCCTACCTAGTGGGATAAAGCTTGATTTTTGTTATCATCATCGATAAGTTTATAATAAAATAGCCAGCTTGTAGCTTAGGGGGGGGGGGGGGGGTGCACTTGATATTGAAGAACCTTTGCGCTTGTATCGAAGAGCAAGTGCACCAAACATGAAAGTAACGAGGACCCTGATATTGAAGCAAAGGGGGTGCACCAGGTACTAAAGAATGGGTGCATCTCTAAAGTGGTGACCTGTTATTATGAAATGGGTGCAACTGGTATTTGAAAGTGGATGCATTTGGTATTTAAGAATAGGTGCACCTAAACACCCTTCATGGAGAGTTCCATGCAGGGAGTTACTCCTAAGTTTTGTTCCCTGTGATCCTCACACTTGCATGCCTCAGTCTTATCCCCAGCCCACGTTGACATGCTTCATCTAGGAACACCAACAACAGAAAGAAAACTCTTGCCGAAGCATTTCCATCTTGGCCTCCTCTAGCATCCGTAGATTGTGCTCCCCTCTTCCTTCTTGTTCACTTCAAGAGTTGAAGCTTTCCTACAAACCCACCTTCTCTGCTTGCCCTCCCTCGTATTGGCCCAGTATGGCATGGAATAGAGTTGGTATCATCAGGTACCATTATGGTTTCATTTGGTGCATCTCATCTCTTCATGCCAACAAGTTTTAGAGTTGGTGGGCCGGTAGAACTATAAGTTTGTCCATGCCGATTGAACTGACTCTTGATTTCAATCATCACTGTAAGTCTACAACAAATGTAAACTTTCCTGTTTCAAAGATCTGATGTAGCGGAAAATATCATGTAAATACATGATCTTGTTTTTCTCTTTGTAAACATGCTCGTCTTACAAAAGCCATTTAACACATGCCTTTGAAACTGCATCATTAGAAAGGCTACGATAGTGAAGCATCTTTAAGGACCAGAACCAACTCTGTAATCACTCATTCTGGAAATTAAACTTTCCAGAATGTGATTACTGATGAGAGAGCATAGGTTGTGATATCCCTTTCCAACTGTTAACCAGAATGAGCTTTTTGTATAGCTTAAGCTATTGGAATAAATGACCACCCAATCAAATTTAGTATGGCACAGGTAGAGTTCTCATGAAACAATATATCTCAATTAAGTTTATACCTTATCCAGTCTATCCACCTTGTGTGACAGAAATACTTATTTAAATTAAACCTTTTCTTAACAGCTTAAATTTCTTTAGTAAATGCTCACTCAATCAAACTTGATAGCGCTCAGCTCATACTTTTGCAGGACATTCAGTTCAAATGCCTGCACTGTTAGGTCTCTTAGTTAACGTCTAATCTTCAATAAAAGATTTCCATTGGCAGGTACAATATGCTCGAATTGGTGGATCATTTCCATAGGCGTGGTTTGTACCAGTCTCTATTCTTAAGGTATCCTTTTTTAAGTGGCTTGGCCATTCTTTGTCATTGTTGTTCTTGTAAAATTTCCTACTTTGGATTCTTCATTGGTGAGAGTGATACATATCCTTTTTAAAATTCTCTGTTTCAGTATAATGGAAGGCGAGCAATCCTTGTGGCAATTTTCTCCTGAGATTCTAGTCCAGGATCCTAGTGTTAAACATGCTGTAGCTTTGATGCCTCCAGTCATCTTGTTTCATGGAACAAGTGATAGGTCTATACCATCATATTCCAGGTTGGTTTAAATTAATTACTAGGATAACAGAATCTATGCCTTTTCTGAGGTGTCTTAGATACACCTGGGTTGAAGTAGTGATTAGGAGAAAACCACAGTTGTTATGTCGGATCTTGCTCTGATTGTCTTAACTGTAACAACTTGCATTTCTTTCCCTACATTTTTAACACCCCAAATTCATCCTTACCTTCACTAGGAACTAAATGCACTGGGCACGTGATAACCTGATTGACAATTCATTGTGTCAACCATTAGATTATATGAAAAAAATGCTAGACAATGCATGCTGCTTATCCAAATCTTCACTTTTTGACCAAGATAGAACATAAAGAAATAATGATGAAGGATTTATTTATTAGAGAAAATATAAAATTGTCCTCTAGTACATATGAAGCAAGAATTAAAAACATTAGGTAGAAAATAACCATAACTATTATATATGATCTTGTTCTGATTTTGTTTGAACTATAGGTTTTAGGGGAATGTTTAAAGAATAATTTTGTTGGTTTCCTACTTTTGTCATGCTCCAAATCAATCCTTGGTCACGAACTGAATTCACTTAGCACATAATCTTTTGCATGAAAAATAAGTAACACTAATAATATATCATAAATTGCATAATAATAACCATAACTATAGTCTATATCACTTATAACTCTATGAATATACTTGTTAATGTCACATTATATTTTGTTATTTTAGATTGAGCATGAGATCTGCAGGTTTTCTCTTGTATTCAAACACTACAGGGTGGTACACTGAATTCATGAAAGCATGAGTAACAACTTTTTGATAGTCCAAAATGTGCTATTGGCATAATGCTTACGTGCTAATATGAGGTCCATAGCAATCATCATAGAAGTTCTACATATGCGTGTTATAAACACATTCACTCTGCACTAGAGTTATTATATTTATTGTTAATTCAACATCAATATCACTTATGGTTATGTTTCTCATGGTATGGAAGTGCTATCTATTCATATGATAAGCAAGATAAAAATGACACCTAAATAGATTGTCTAACAATGACCAAAAGCATAATTCATAGTTAATAGAAACATTCAATATTATCAAGGATGCACAATCTGATAATGTTATTTGACTTGCAGATCTCTTGCTCTTCGAAGAGCTGGATATCTAAATTACTAAAAAAACAAAGAGATGCACAATTTGACATCTCAATGCATGCATGAAGAATAAGCAAAGAAAGCAAATAAATTTGGGCTTTCATCCAACACCTCAAATGAACTCCTCTTTTAGTATGCCTTCTCTACTAAGGGGGCTACTTTGTTTTTTTTGTATAATTATTGCCACCCAACAGGCCAGCTTTAAAAAGATCTAAAAACACTGAGGAAAGTCTTACAAAACTCCACTAACGCTTCCCTATTTCCTTGCAAGGATCCTCTCACTTCACCCAAGTTTGTGACACCCAATTCACAACCATTCTCTTCTGAAATATCTTGGTAGAAAATATGATTTTTGGGTCTATGGATAGGTGCTGAAATTAATACAACCACATAAACACAGATGAAATTTTAAGATGATAAAGGAAAATAAGACTTAGGGACAACACTTTCTTACAATTGATCTGCCATTCAACCTACTACAGGTAATGAGCATAACCGCAGAGGATAACCCAAACAATCACAAGGAGAAAGATCCCACCTATTCAACGCTGTCAAACCTCCTGACTTGCAGCCACTTAACATAGCCAGGAGCACATGTACCAAACCGTAAACACTGAAAGGAGGAAATAAAAATGAGAATGATCCAAGAAAGGAATAAGGCATACAACAAGCTTTGTTACTGAGAAATCCACACTTCTCAAACTTCATTATCAGATTGTAATATGAGGTCTCATAATTACTGTTGTCAAGAATCAAAAGAGGAGTGAGGAGGGAAGGGGATCTCACTAAATGAAGAAAGGAAGGTAACCCATGTTTTTTTGCCATGTTCATACCTTTTGGTAAGTGCTATCCCTTATTGCTGGAAATCTTCACTAATAGTTGTTGGAACCTTATTACGTACCTTACTAATAGAGAAGAGAAGGGGGAGAGAAGTCCGGAGGGAGTTCTTGGCTGCTGCAGGGCATAAACTGTTAGACACACTGCATCAATTTTTTGAAGTGTATGACTCTGTATTTCGATTTTTATTTTTTTATTCTTCTACTCAACTACTCATAATAATTAGGAGCATATAGTTGGAATTCTCTATTTTTTTTTTTGTTATTAGAATAAAATAGGGAAGGATATATTGCTTGCCACTATACTACAACAACAACCAAGCCTTATTCCACTATGTGGGTCGGCTATATGGATTCTCCTAGCTATTGGGTTGTATCCCCTATTATACATCTATATTTAAATATATTTTATTTAGTTTTATTGATGCTAACCAAGTTTTTTTTTTCTTGTTCAATGTGTGTATTTGTCATATTGCTTGACGCTATGAAGTTCTAAAATTCGATATTGATTTTTACTGAATACGAATCAATCCTTTAAATGTGTTAACGCAGTCATTGTACCTTCTACGAACACAGATTCCAAAGTTATCTAGTCTTGTTTTATTTTTGAATGACAGTCAACCAAGTTCTGTTACTGAATATGAATCTTTTTAACCATTGTATACAGTGAAAAATTTGTCCATACACTTAAGGACGTGGGAGCTAAAGCCAACTTTGTCATGTACGATGGAAAAACTCACACAAATCGATTTCTTCAGGTATAACAAGCTTGTTGTCTCAACATGTCTGACATGGTAAAACTATAGTTTGATGTTTCTCTGATGAAATCTACTCTTCGTAAGTTTCACTGGGTCCATTTTTTTAGTTTTGTGCTTTTAAGCTCTTCCTAGAAAGCAGTGTCTTTAATTGTCACCTGAATAGTTTCCTGGTTATGCCATGTAATGGAGAATGGATAATGCAAATTAGGAATTTGGTTTTCAGAAGCTATAGAATTCTAAGAGTTTATTTTGGTATGTTCTCTGTTTTTGGTGAATAAATTTTAAAGGAAATCTCTAAGTTGGTAATTATATGATTTAGGAATGTAGTTGAAAAGTTTAGCTTAATTTGATTTGTTTTCACGTATGGTACACCGTTTCCTCTGACAACAAAGATAAAACACTGCCCCACATCAGTTGATCGACAGATCATGCTCCACATGAAAGGATAAGGGTTTGAGACGGCCTTTTTATCCATCTTTGATCGAACAAATATATTAATTACCATGGCAAATGACTCCACAAGCCATGGTTTCTGCTTCCTTTTATGATCTCATGTACGTGCCTGATGGCTGACTGAACAAAGGACATTCAGTGATTGTTATAGCTCATCTATTCTCACTACCTTATCCTAGAAAAAAAAAAGTTATTCTTACTGCACCTCTCTTTTTAATATTAGTCTTATTTTAGAGAATATCTCCGTTGGTTTCTGTTTATAGTTGTCACTTATAGGGTGATAATTGATTAGGGACAAAGAATAAGTATAATGTGAAATCTATATCTTTGATGGTTAGGAAGAGTTGTCTTGATCATTGACTTTGAATGTGTTAAACTTCTAATAGACAACAAATATGTGTATTAGTTGCTAGTTAAGATTTTGTTGCTCTAACACTTTGTGAATTGGCTATTAGGATCCTCTTAGAGGTGGTAGGGATGAACTGCTGGAGGATATAGTTAAAGCCGTTTATGCTGGTGATGAAGTTGAACGTGCCAATCTTGCTCTAACACCACTGCCGCGCCGCCTTGTTCCTGAATTCATGTTGAAGCTGGCTCATAAAATAAGTCCCTTCTAGGAATTTGTTTTGCAGGTTTATATGGTAATGCCTAAACTACTTGTCACCATCATTACCTTGAATTCTATGTTGATATAAAAATATATAATGGCAAATTAGGAAATAGTCCATCCTTGATTTTTTTTTATCGGAAGTCCTCTTTTGCCATTTCTTAGTTTTTATTTTGATTTTTTATGTAAGAATGTGGATGAGAAATAAATTGCATTCACCTCACTGTCTTACTGTGATTATTCTCTTTGTTTTTAAAGCTTCAGAACCTTACTGTATCTGTGATCATCACCAAGTGCTGTGAATAAATTTGCCATTTTTGATGTAAAAGACTGGCAAGTTATGCTAATTGTGTATTCTCAGCATGAACCTCCCAATGCTCTAGATTTCAATCTTTGGGAATCTATGCCGATATATGGTTTAGTTATCTCTTTAATTTTGTTTAGAAAATTATCAAGTTATGATTTCTCTGCTACCTTATCTACTGTCATGTTCTCTTCTCAAACTCTCAACTCAGAAACTATCATTCTCATAGGAGATTTCTCTGCAATATAATTCCTTCCACCGTTTACATTGGTGGATAATAATATATATATTTTTGATGAAATTAAATGATTGATGTCCTCTACTATTCACTTCTCTCCATTCATTCACTCAAATAAATAAGTTTATTTTAATCTCTTCCCTCTTCCTTTCCCTACTCTCTTCCCTTTCAATCTTCCCCCTCAAAGATCTCAAACTAGCTCCTTAAGAATCAACCAAAGACTGGCACTTTTTAAAGAGGGCAAGTGCCCCACATAGTTTAGACTTAGGAAGCATTCAAACAGAAGCATGTGCTTGCTATCAGTGTTCGAGTATTCCTTTGGCCAACTTGATAAATATATATGCAGTCAAAATATTCTTGGTAGAAAATAAAAAGGGGTGTCTCATTTTTAAAAATTATCAAACAAACACTCTTCTCATAATTTGATATCCGAAATACC
>JBAMIB010394089.1:0-10570 GCA_037177415.1 Kaempferia rotunda | reverse complement strand
TTTAATCTTAATATATTTTAAAAACATAATATCTTAAATAAAAGCAATAAGTTGTGCATGTTCTCGTGGTTAGAGGATTTCGTTAAGTTTCTGTGTGGTTGAAGGTTCGAATCTCACTGTTTGCACCAACGTGTATTCATTTTAATTTGATTTTTCGAGCCGAACTCGAGCCGAGCTCGAGCCTGTAATTAAGTGGCCGAGCCGAACTCGAGTCCAAAGTTATAAGCTTGCTCAAGCTCGATCCCGAGCCAAGCCTGTTCAAATTTCTCGAGCTCGAGCTAACCCAAGCTCGAGCTCGGCTTGACTCATTTACACCCCTACTGTCAATGTACAATTTGCTATATGAATTAAAAATGTAGACCAAGACTTGACCATAACAAAAGAAGCATAATATTTACACATAGAAACAAAATTTAAGTTACGGAGCGTGCAACCGACAATCTTTGTGAGCCCACAACTATGTCTTATACCTCAATCAATGTGTTGACAAAGTTAGAGCATAGATAGAGACAGGATGCAGTGAAATGAGAATAAAGAGAGATTTCAATTTTTAGGAACTAACTCTATAGTGGAAAGATAGATATTGTAGTTTGACCTTTTCCTAGATATAGTAACATGAGAACAATATATTTTCTCTAATTAGGTCTTCACTGGAAATTTGAGGCATACTTATACTGCTGGCTAACTTTGCAAATTGCAACAAGGTCTTCATTGACTTTTAGGCCGTGCATATTCAACATAGAATAGAGTCAAACTCCAAAGGAAGACAAGTTACTATAGGGGATGAAGAAAGAGATGTGCATTTTGAGATTTGTATAATAGAGAGAAGATTCAAGAAGAGGATCAGCAATGTAAGAAGCTTTTATTGAAGAGGAAGATAAAGAGTTGTATGAAAACAAGGAAGAAGGTTGATGAGTGTTGTTGAAGCTAAAAAATAAAGAGAGGCCACCTGGTACTGATAAATCAGAATGATGAGTTCTGGATAAAGCAGATGGGTTATGTTCTTGGAAGCACAATTCTAATTACTCGTGAATGCATCATTGAACGAAGAGCAAACATTCCTTGTTCGTAGGTCTAGCAACAAGAAGAGGCAAATAAGGGCTGGCAACAATGTTGTTGTCGTCTGGCCATGGCTTTTTCTTTGATTTGGTATCTAGAGCAACATATGAAGCAAGCAGGCAAGAGCTCCTGTGCAGATTTGTCATTAGAGTCCCACCTTGTTTGTTGTTGACAGGTGGACGTTTGGTCAGGTTGGGTTGTTGAAAGAGACACAGTGGCCAAACAAAGACTAAATCTAAGCTGTGGATCTTGTATCTGCTTGCAAGGAAATAAGAGGGCCATAAGAAGAATGGTCACAACTACCGGTCTTGTAGATCTGACCAACTTCAGTTCTTTATGTGGAGAAAAATGCACATTTGTAGAGAGGAACTTGCTAACATTTAGGTCACTGAGGGCACAACATAGGGTTAGGCGGAGCTGAGCGATATCCAAATTTAGGTGTGCATAACACAATGATCACTAGGAGTTCTTCATGTGGCCACGAGTTAGTGGATGGCATAAGGGAAGGTGACCACATAGTGGATGCATGGGTGGTGGCAGATATAGGCAATGGAAGTGAGGCAGATTTATGAAAAAGTTTTTCCTGAAAAGTCTAAGGCAGATCACTGTGCAAAGTAACCATCATGTCTAGATACGTGCTATTGGGTGGAGAAAATCTAAGTGGAAAAAAATTTGGAGGAAATTATGTGGATGTATCTGTATGAGATCACCTAGATGGTATATATGTGGAGGTGGAGGCACAAGCGTGTGTTGCACTTGGTGGCTGGTGCTACAATGCGGTAGTTATTGGAAGCTGCTCAGTGTTCCACTAGGAGCAAACAAGATGTGGATTAAAGAGAATACATAGGATGTGTATAGTGTTCTGGTACCATGTAGATTTTTCTAACAAAAATATAATATTGATTAGTAATGAAATAATTTTACATAGGCATATAAACTCATATTAAACCTCTAAACTAAGAACTTATGTGGGACTAACCCACTAAAAAACCAATATAGGTATTAATCTAATACCTCTAACATTAGCTCCGTGAACCAACATAAAACTATGTCAATAACTTCATCAACATAGGGTTCAAAGGCAGGATAAGATCCATACAGTTCCTGCCTTTGTTGTTAGGTCAAGTGATTAGATTAATTTAGTCTTGATATTTGAGGGGGTTCCATTCCAAGGATTAAAATGTTGTCTTGTGCCAAATAAGAGAAATTTATTCATAATGAGCTGAGATATCATAGTGAAAGTTTCTCCATCCCAAGGAAGTCCTTTCCCGTTTCTCTTTTGTTTGTTTCTCTCTCTACTGAAAGGTTTCTCTTCCTCAATTTCAGTTTTCTGTACTTTTTCTCTATCTCCTCTTCAAGATTTGTATCTGATACCAGATTCCTGGCTTCCATTAAGCTTCCCTTACCAGCAAATATTCTTTTCTGAATAGCCACCACTCCTTGCTCCCAGGATGTGACTTCTCCATGGCCTCTTCTATAAATGACTCATGTCTTCTTGTGACAGCATATATATGTGAAAATTTAACGACATATATCTTCTTCATCAATCATCCGAGAGTATGTGAGATTTTCTGTGCCAAACATATTTTTAAGGAGATTGATGTTTCTTGACTGTATGCCTTCTCTTCATATTACACTATGCAACAAGCAAAATTTTCTGTTCAGAACTACTCTTAAAGAGAATTAATTGAACTGGCTCAGTATCATCCATTTCCTTCTTATCAGTCATATGACTCAGAGTCATGCTTTTGTTGCGGCCAAGTTCCTGGTCTTCATCTTTCTCTGCAGAATGGTTATTCTCTTTCAATGGCTGAGTGCTATTCAAGTCCTTATTGGTATGTACTTTGTGCGATTGTTTCCTGGCTACTTTTCCTCCAATCAATGATCAATGCTCACATGTGCTTCTCATTGTAGCCTAGACGTAGGACATGGAATAGGTTATGGTGGATAAGGGTGTGGTCGGACTTCATTTTTTCTCTTGCATTACTATAGTCTATCAATCCTCTTGACTATTGATGCTGAAAAAAGTATTGATATCCTTCTTCAGCACCACATGCATCATCCACTGCCACTTCAGAAATTTATAGATCCACCACTAATTATTCTCAAGTAAAATTGTCTCAAACTGAGTATGGGTGTCTATTACAGGCTTCTCACCCAGTTGAATCAAATACTTCAATCCACATTGTTTCCTCTTTTAGCATTATCGTGACATATAGCTACTAGTCCTATATTGATTATTATTTTTGAAACTTCCTGACCACACTAGACTTAAAGTATAAAGGAAAACTATAAAAAGTTTATAATAAAGTATATCTCATAAATATTACTATGAAAAAGGGTAAATGTGTAACAAATTGACAGACAGTAAAAAATGCACTACAAATCACTGACTTTAGCCATTGATCAACACTAAGAGCATGCCTAATGACTTGCCTTGCTCCTCTTCAGTTAGTCATTGGATGATCTGGAGGGAAGTACATAGCTGTCAGCATGAAAATGTTTGTTTGGAGAGCCTCAGATATGAAAACAAAAGAATTTTTATTAAATATAGAAGATATAGAAGATGCATGCAATGTGGCAGCTCAATAATTCTACAATTCTATCTATGGTGGTATGATACTGCTCATCACAAGGGTTTTCTAGATATATAATCTCGTGTTCAACACCATACATGATTGTTTATGAAATTGCTCCATTATGAAATCCAATTTCTGATCTTTTGTTAAACTGGAAAGGCATAACAGTCACAGACAATATATTTGAGATCTACTGCTAGAGATCGATAAGATATTGTTTTCGTAGATCCAAATATGTCACTCATTGAGACTCTTATAATCTCTTAGCTCCAAGCTGATCTTATGGAACCAAACTAGGTGCACAAATGCATGTCACTATGGATTAACTTATATCTCTCTTACAAATAAATACGACAATGCATATTATGTATATCTTACAATCTTGTCAATACATGTTATATGTTGACAAAATAAGAACATATGATAAGTCTAAACATTTATCCATAAAATCCATAAAATATTTTATTACATGTTAATATAAGCATGACGTGTCTATGTAATCATGGCAAGAAATACATAAAGGATCGAAAGATATATGAACTAACAAATCACTATGCCAATGCATATTATGTATATCTTACAATCATGTCAATACATGTTATATATTGACAAAATAAGAACATATGATAATTCACTTTTAGTATTACATTTTCTCCATTTATCACATTTGTTCAATTTTAATTCACATCTTATCATTCAGTCTAAACGACCAACCAAAATCAACCTTTTCATATGAAACATATTAATTCATGTAAGTTTCATAAATAAGGACGGTAAGTATCAACGGTATGAGGTATCAACAATATGGAGGGTCAAACAAATCTAAAGAAATGTGTCAACTAAAGACGTAATTTAGAATATCCATTTTAATTTTTAAAACAATCATTTCTGTCTTAATCCCCATATGAAACCCACTAGTGAACATGAAATAACATCATTTATTTATCCTCTAATGATTTAATTATTTTAACCCATTTCGTTATTTGTAAATATGATTTTAATCCCATTTATGGACACAATTCTACAACCATATATAATCCATTTATCTAGTTATTCATGCACAAGGAAATGTATTACAAGTCAAAGGATAGAATTTACTCCATTTATATACATCAAAAGCTTTGAGTGTTACTCATCACCGTGCTCCACTTGAACTCATATCTACAAGTATCATATGAAAATACTTCATATACTCAAAATGATTCCCAATAAGAATAATACATAAATTTTGAATATTATCTAAGGTTCAAAGTCGATGGATCATTTTTTTGATCTCGCTACCTCGTAACTCTTTCCATTCATTCCTAAACAAGACCTCCACTACTACCTAATCACTACTTTAGTTAAACAACCTAAAGAATTATTTACAAAGCTTTACCTTCAATTGGCAGTCGTAAGGACGACTCTTTTGAAGGGAAAACTTGTGATCTTCCTTGATTAGGCTAAAAGAAGGCTTGTAACTCTTGCCCTTGGTCCTGGAAGCAAGCATCAATGATTAGCTGCGAAGAACTGCAGTAAAACATTATTGTAAGAAAACAAAAGGAGGCAACTTTCTGCTGCTTACCTGAAAATAGGAGGGAGAGCTGCTTGCTTGTTGGGAAGAGGAGAAGAACCTGAAATTGAGGAAATCTGCTGGTGATTGTTGGAAAACAGCAGCAATTTGGTTGCTGTGAGTGGCTGGAAAAGAGGGCGGCAAGGTGCTGCTCTTGTTGCTGGGAGAGGGCAGCAACTAGGGCTGCTTTTCCCCTCTTGGCTGGCGGCTTCGGCTAGCGCCGTCAAACTCCAGCAAGGTGCTGTTTTTTTTTGTTTTTGATGAAAGGTAAATGCATATAAAATAGAAAGGTGTACAATGTTCTCTAGATAGCTACTCATGTCTGATGAAGTGTCAAGTCTGAGTAGTTGCCTAGGGATTGGTATACATGTACTTGGATTGTCCTGTACACTACCTTTATACCAAAATGCACACCCTCAAACATGCTCATGTTCCTTACCTGCCATACAAGATGAATCATGGATGACATGGCAAGATGACGAACCTTCATCAAGCTACTAGTCCCCCGATAGAAGAGCCTTAAAATCCACAACATCCTTGTGTACATGCTCATCTCATGTCGCATGCCCAACCACCATCGGATCTTTGCCCATAACTGGCTAATCGGAACATCTGAAGAACACATGTGCCTGTGTCTCCTCCAAACCACAGAAAGTGCATCTCCTATCCTCCATATAGTTCAACTTGTCACGTGTAGGCAGTCTCCCATGTGCCAACTGCCATAGGGTAGGCATGACTCGGCTGTAGGTACGGTTGCCACACAGTATGTGCCCATCGCTTCTGCTCACTAGCGCCCTTGAAGGAATCATAAGCATGTCTTGTGCCCATGCTTGACCCACTGAGCCATGTAGTTAGCCTTTGTTTTGCAGTATCATCTTGATAAGTGGTGAGTCTACAAGCCTAGCTTGCCACTCCCATAGCCACACTTGCCAGAGGTAAGTGTGGTGGACCCATATGGATGTGGTGGACCCATTGTATCCATAAGGTGTCTTGCTTTTTATGAATGTGCCACAAGACCTTCCATAGTAGTGCAAGGTTCCAGGCTTTTAGATCTCTGAAACCCACTCCTCCTTAGGCCTGCACATCACAACCCATCCAATTGGAGGGGGGGGGGATGCTTTGTCGTCCACATGAAGGTTCTGTAGATGCTATAAATCCGGTCCACAATCCCATATGGCAGCAGTACGATAGACATCTAGAAGCACTCCACTCTCGACAACATTGATGTGATAAACTGTGCTTTTCCTGCATAGGAGATAGTATTCTTTGGCCATGAGTTGATCCTCCTGATCAGGGAGTCCATGAGAGGTATAATCTACTATCCTAACCTTTGCTGAAGCTAATGGTATTCCAGGTATTTGAAAGGCATGATCCCCTCCTGAAAGCTCGTGATGACTAGCAAACTGGTTTTGGTCTGCATATTCACTCCAGCCATCTAGATACTGGACTTGTCTACGCCAGCCCTCAGGCCTGCCATCTCATCAAATTGTGTAAGGCATACAACCAAGATGGTAACTGAAGTGATGTCCCCTCTGGATAAAAGGAGGTCGTCAGAAGCTAAATGTGCAATCCTTAGAGCAGCACATTTCGGGTGGAAATGGAAATATGGACGTTGAGTGTGTTGATGTGTAACCGTGCCATATACTCCATGTAGATGCCAAAGAGATAGGGAGATGACGGGTCACCTTGCCGAAGTCCTCAACCACCTCTGAAAGGTCCATAGACGCTGCCATTGATGCTCAAGGAAAAAGTGGTAGTAATGACACATTCCATAATCCTTGCTATGAAGATTCTAGGGAACTGAAGACCAATGAGCACATCTTGAAGAATACCCCAGTGCACATAATCAAATGCCTTCGTCAACTTTTAGGATCCATTGCGGAGATAACCTCTTCCTGTTATAATTCCTCATCAATTCCTGGGCTAGATGTATATTGTCTGGGATAGGCTGTGTGGGACGGGTGGAGTAAATGATCACCAGTATCTGCAAGTGTTTCAGCTAAAAGCTTGGCTATGACTTTGTAGAAGACAGTGCAGTAAGAATTGACCTATAATCAGTGACCTTACTAGCATGGGTTGATTTTGGTACCAGAGAAATAATGGTGTGGTTCCACTATTTAAGCAACTTTCCATTGTTGAAGAATTCCAATATGGCAGCCACATTCATCCTTTACAATGCCCCAAGCTTGTTTGAAAAATTTGGAACTATAACCCATCTGGGCCTGGGACTTTTTGATCACCAATATTGAAGAGTGCTTTCTTTATGTCCTCAGTTGGGATCCTGGAGAGGTGGACCTGCTGTTCATCCGTGAGCTCCTTCCCATGGTGTAGGCAGTTCAGTTGGAAGGGAGTCCTGGAGATTACTGTAGCTAGCTGACTTTGAAAGTGGTCCACAAATTCTTGTGTCACTTCTCCAAATGTCTTGGTGACTTCACCATTTTGCTTCTTCACAGTCACTATTTCTCTACACTTGTTGTTCCTTTTCACTAGGGAGTGGAAGAATGTGGTGTTCTTGTCAACCAATTTGAAATATTTATGCTTGGCTCATTGGAGATAAAAGAGATATTCAACCTCCACAAGCTCTGTTGCTGTTTTTGGCAGGTCATGGAAGCCATCGGGCATGTATCCATTCACAAAACCAATGCACACATAGGTCTCATAGCTTACGGTGCTGCTGCTCTCTGATGGAGAAGAGGAAGGAGGAGAAGTGGGAAAGGGGGTTGCTACTGTTGTGGTGGCTGTGGTGCAGAGATGAAGGGAATAAATAGAAAGAAGAGGAGAGTCGGCAGATGCATGGAGGGCTTTCGCACGTGCGTGGCAAGGAAAAGAACAAGAGGTGAGCAACGGTTCGCACATGTGTGAGAAAAACACAGGAGGAGAGAAAGAAAAAAAAAATCACTACATAACACTACTGACATCTATGGTCTAATGGGCTAATAGATGACGTTATTAGTTACTCTTTGTAGGGTATTATGTTAACTATGTTGCTTGGGTATGACTTTGAAAACTTACTCCTTTAAAATTTATACTTAGTGAGAATTCTATTTGAAAAAATAGTGGATGGGTGGGTTGACGAAAGAGAAGGGGGAGGGACTTTAAGGACCACAAAATACAGAATATATTTAATCGTTCTTGGCTTGAGGAAAATTTTTCAAGATGCCTGTAAATTGCATTCTGCTGCCTCTTGCAGTCCATTTACCGAATCATTCTTCTGGTTTTAATTTGATGAAATTTATCTCATCAAGTTCATAAGCTGATTTGCTCTCTGAGTTAGCCACTTCTTTGCTGTTTTCTTCAGGGAAAAATCGACAGTAACTTGTATAAATGCATTGAAACTAACTCTTTTCCTTCATACTTGTTGAGCATGACTGTATTTTAAGGATAACACATCAACATTGTCTTTTAAGTAAAGTTGAATGAAATTTAGCTATAGCTGTTTGCTTTCTGCTAATTTCAAGATTACATTTTCTTATTTATTTTCTCATTTATTTTAGCCTTGCTCTATGGGATTTGCAACTGGTGGGAAAACTTTCTTTTTATGGGGAGGCTGCATGATGGTAAAAAAGATCACATTATATCATTCATATATTCATCATGGAATGGTTATAAACTTCAATATGCAACTATTATTTATGGCTTGCAATTCTTAGATGCATGCTGAAGATTTTAGGAAAGACCTATACGGAGTTGTTAGCGGTCTTCGAGACGGTGGATACTCAGATGACATGACACTAGCAGCCATTGCTGGTAATGTTCACATATTTTTTTGTTTAAATTTTTATTTTATGGTCCCCTTGTCCTGCTGACTAAATTACTACATGAATTTCATTTGTTATTTATTTATTTACTTACTGTACTTAAAGTAACTAGTGCCTCCTTATTATAATATTTTCACAAGAGGTGAATGCTAATTTATAGTGTCTGGTTGAGTGTTTTGATTATTGTTAACACTTTAAGAAGTTTGTTTTAGAAAATAATGCCTAAGATTTGTCATTATAAGACATACTTGTGCCTTTTAGGTTATTGTATGACAGATTAATTTTTCGTCAAGATAATTATTTGAGTGTGGAATTACAAAATGATTCTATATGTTATGTTGATAACCTTTGTTTCAAGTAGATTGCTTTTCTCAAGCTAACCATGATTTAATTATAATTTGTGATACTAATTGTTACTTAGAGTCGTCTTCCCCCCTCCCGAACTCGTGTCAATATGGGTATGAAAAATGGGTCCAACAACCTAAAATTGCGTACTAAATAAGAAACTAAAAGTGGGAGGAAGAAGAGGCAAATGAGGTAGCTTACCTCCCTGTAGGCAGCTTATGTTGTGCGGAGAGGAAGGGCCTTGGTTGAAAAGTTGCCTAGGCACAACACATACTTAGTGTCATGTAGAAAGATTTGCATCTTAGGTGGCCCCACTCAAGGAGTGTGGCATTGTGCGGGGAGGGAGACGAATGGAGCTCACATCATAAGACATGGAGTGATGGATTTGGGTAAACTTCATTTTGTAATTTATGTATCTTATAACTTTTATATATTTTTAATTGGGGTATATAGAATATAGATACAACATATTGTAATATAACTTAATTGTTTTTTTAAATTTCTTTCAAATATATTAATTTATTAGCTTAACTTATGTTTATTTAGTTAATCTATTAAGTTGTATTAATAGATTCATTGTTCCATAGGTTAACCAAGAAATTATTAAATAGATTTAGTTTGTAGATTTATTTAGCCATATTATTGTTGTGCCTTATATACTATTGCCCTAAATTTTGACATTTATTGAACTCCCATTTTGAAAAATCACATGTCTGATACTTGGATCTATATCTCTATCTATATCGAATAATCACACTCAACTCTGAGTAACATACATCTTCACTATATATTCATTACTCTAGAAAAATTGTCAGGATAATTATCTTTTCTGTGTCAATTAGTGCAGAAAATTTTGTTCTTTCAAGAGCACAAACAAGTCTCACATGAACTTTCTTCTCTAAAGGTAGTTTATGGGTATAAGATATTGAAGATCAAACATCCATCATACAAGTCTTTGTAGATATTGGAGAGTAGAGTCAATATTAGCAACATTCCAACTGTTTATAAAAGTGAATTTAGCATTATCATCGGGCGTTAAAACAAAAAAATATGGCCACGATATTTAAAAACTTAGGAGGTGCTTGGTAGGCGGGTTTAGGACGTTGGAATGAAAATGAAATATGTTTCATTCTCATTTTTGATGCTTGGTAGACGGGAATCAGAATCAATGTATGAGTTTCATACCCCCAATTTCATAACCCACACCCCCCTAGGCTATCACTAAACTCATTCCCCCCTCAATCAAACTCATTACTATTCCCATTGTCAAATATACC
>JBAMIB010394081.1:0-10573 GCA_037177415.1 Kaempferia rotunda | reverse complement strand
CAGATGTTAGGCAATGAGAAGGCCTAACTATGGTTAGGGAAGAGAAAAATCTAAGTGTGACAAACAGGATCACACTCGGTGATCGAAAGTCCAACAGGAAGTTGGAAAAGAGAAAGTTCCGATGTAAATGGGTCAAAAGTTGACCGGACATTTGACTGTCGTAAGTCCAATAGAGAGTTGGCATGGAACGAAGAAGTTCCGACGTAGCAAACTTCTAAAGGTCATAACTTTTGACTCGGATATCGGAATGAGGTGATCTCGGATGCGAAACGAAGCCGGTTTAAAGCTCTACACAAGTTTTCTACTTGCCAATCGATTAGCTGATCGATTGGGGGTTCAATCGATCAATTGAATATCGCAGAAAAGTGAAAACCATACCTTGATCAATTGGGTAATCGATTAAGGTTCTTCCAATCGATTGGGAGAGTTTTTGAGCGACCAGTGAGCTTCTGAATCGATCAATTGATCGATTGAAACAGTCAATCAATCAGTTGATCAATTGATTTCTTACCGTTACTCACAGACAGGTTTAAAAAGGGTGACGCTGCTAAAAAACACAAATTCGCTCCTCCAACTTCTTCTCCGACGATCAAAGGCCAGTTCTTGAAGTTTTCTTAAGGACAAGTGTTGCTACACTTCCAAGAGTCAAGAGGCATCCACAATATCAACAAACAAGGTTGTATTTATTTCCTTGTTTAGAGTTGTATTCTTGTGTGAGTTTGTACGAGGCTTTTCCGCCTCCTCGAAGGAGTGTTTTTCATTAGTAGAGGGTGTGTGCGTGTGTGGATCCTTGGATTAGTCACCTCTTCTTGAGGTGGATACCAAGTAAATATCCGTGTTAGCGTTTGGTTAAGTTTCATCGAGTCATTCCGCTGCAAATCATCGAAGACGAAGAAACCGGAGCCATTCACCCCCCTCTAGCTCCGAAATCGGTCCTAACAATAACTACAACTACTATACTCTTTCCTAGTCTATTCTGAGCTTTGAGTTTCTGTAAGAGGCTTCTCGACCTTCACTAAAGGTATTTAATTGATTGGCGCTTTCAACCGTCTTAGATTAACAACCAACTATGTTATAACCAAGTAAATACTAGAGCCTCTTTTCTTATTGCTTTTAAGTTGTTAGTTCGTTTATTATGTTTATTTCTAACTGATCTTACATCCTTGTTTAGAAAAACAAGAGATAGTTCAAAAATTCTTTACAGAATTTATCTTTAACCCCTTTTGCCGGTCATCGCCCAGGGTCCTACAGAGATCTCAACAGCTATACTTGTGCATAAGAATCCATATTCATCCTAGTCCTGATAATTGAGCAATTTCATAGTCCAATTATCAAAACTTTCCCACATGATTACATTAATTTGACTGTCACACATTAACTTGGCTCAACTAGTCTTGAAGTAACTACTAGTTTGGAGTGTTGAGATCATTATTACTTGTACATAAGGATACTAATTCATCCTAGTCCTGATGAACTCAGATTCTGTAACTACTCCACTGAGCTTCCACAATCACTAACATTATGGACTATAGCATTCAAAGAAAGACAACTACTTTATTTCATGTTAGTTAAATCAAGATCAATTACATCTTTGGTTAGAAATGATTTCATCAGATGTCACTCAAGATTGCATAGTAATTTATCATAATTGAGCTTACCTTGTGGTGTGTAGTCCTATAGAACACACATTTTATACATGGTAACATTATAGAAACACTTAGAACTTCTGAAGAAAGCAAAGAGTATTAACAGTAAGAGTAACCACAGTAGACTGGCACAACAAAAAAAAAATTATGCATGTAAGATAATAAATGATTACAGATATTGTAGTTCTCTGCAATTTCCTAGCTCGGGAGGGATGACACCATACAAACTGTTGTCATGCAAAGCTCTACAAGAAATAGGATTGGAAGTAAATGCAAAGGTAATTAAAGCAACAACAACAACTACAACTAAGACTTTTCCCACTATGTAGGATCAGCTATGCAAAGTAATTAAAGCAACACAAATTAAATCATGAGCCAGTGCAAAATACTTACAGGAGCTTTAAATGATTTAGCTTCCCAATTTCTGGTGATATTGAACCAATCAACTTGTGGTAGGCAAGCCTTCTGAAACAAATAATAGAAAGTTATAGTCAAATAGCAGACACCTCTAAGACCTGTTAGATTAGACAAAATGAAAAACAGGCAGACCTAATAACCAACGAAAACCACAATCAAGTTGGTGAAGATTGATAACTCCATAGATGAAATGTCACTCTAGAAGAGAGGCAACAAGAAGCTAGTCATGCCACACAATAGGCATTCTATTATATATCAGGTTGAGGATGTTATTCACCCTTTTAAGATGAAAAGCAGTAATAAGATTTCTACAAACAAGTAGATTGTCATGAAAGGAGTATAATCAAATAAGTTCAAATTTAGAAATCAAAGTTAAACTAAGCAAAATTATGCCTGCAAATAATAATATGTTTAGCATTACTTGGAGATATTTTTGGATTTTATCCAATGGAGAGAGGTTAGTGAAGTTATTCATTGAGATAGAGATTGGGTAGTTAAAATGGACTTCTAGGGTATTGTATGATTGTCATGTGCTCCTCGAGCTAAAAGAATATTTTATAATGCAAAAATACTATCAACTACCAATCTGCTTCATGGATAATGTTTACGATTGAAACAATCACATGAAAAGCAAGCAAGGATTGTTCTGTGTGGTTATTTTGGTCGATGGTTAAAAAGCTACAATTTTAGTGATGGATACAGTAAGTGAGGTTTCTAAAGAATTTGACCTCAAATGAGTTCTAATCCTATGATTGTCTTCCAAACATTTAGCATGCTTACCTCTAAATCTATGCTATAGCAATAAGAAAATAAATTGAATTAAATTTTGTAGTGACAAGTTACAAAAATATAATAAGCATCTTAACTAATGATTATATCTTTCTAATACCAAAATGAGTATCGTGTATTGGATAAGAGTTGGAGCTAAAATTCTAGATAAGCAAGTGAGTTCTAGGGTTTAGTAAGTGAGGTCTTTATAGCATCCTAATGCAATAAACCTCATAATTTTTCAAAATCCAAATTAAATAATGCTTCCGGGACAAATAATGTTGGAGCTAAACTAATTTCTCCACATGTCTACCAATAAATATTGGTTAACGAATAATAGTTGAACTTAGATTGGAAGAACGAGAACTAAAGCAGGCACTGCAATGGTCCACAAAATAAATACATTTTGATTCTTCGATTCAAGTGTTACTCTTCTTAGTATTGTGAATCCTCTACTTGGTGTTTATCCTCTTCCCCTCATTTTTTATAGTGTTTCATCACCTCCTTATAACACGCAGATGTAATTGAAGGATGAGTCATAGAAAGGGAGCCTTCTCTCGATTGGTACCATTGAAGTTATGTAAGAACATGCAAATATATATTTGTTCCAACACGTCATTAATATTGGTGAATGGAAGGAATGATATGTTTTGGCTGCTCCATGACAAAAAGTTACCACGTAAGTCATGATTGTCAAAATCAATGTATCAAAATTGCACAATCAGATTGGTAACATCAGAAATGACAAAACAAAATCCCCAAAAATGACCCCAAAAAAATTCATGTATGAAATGACAATAAATGTTTATGAATTCAACGAAGGATGCATATTGTATGTCATTAAACACTATACTTATTAATAATTCAATAAATAATTAAATAACAAAATTCTAACATTAAATTATTAAATGGATTAATAATATATATTATGCCCACATAATATTGATATTGTCTTATTAATATAGTAATATTATCATAATAAATTAATGTTATCATATTAATACATTATTATCTGACTAATAATTACCAAAAATATTATTTAATAAAATTATATTAAAGAAGTGTTTTAATAATATTAAACTACCAGGATACAAATTATTAATAATATCTGGTGAGGACTTGTGTTGAAGGTTAAAACCATGATCCAAAGGCAAAGACTCATGTGCTCGTTCTTTGGATCCCAACTAGGCTCAACAAAAATTGGCTTAGATTAAGTGAAGTTTTCAAATAAACTTGGCTTGATCATATTTCAATTGATGTCCTTCGCTCCACATTTTAATTCTTCGAATCTCCCTTAGATGCTTGATTTTCAACAAAATATAAAACCGGCCCTCTGCTGATCCAATATAACTAAATTGATCCATATCAGGATTAGTTGATTTTAACAATCATCATAGCAAGATGAGCATGTTGAGCTAGATGTATCAGTCACTAGGATATATAAAATTGAAGGTAGTATTATTAGTGAGTGTTTAGTTATCGCCTCGGCCGTCAATAGATACCAAATTAGTTTAAATAAGTTGCACCAGCATTCAAAAATGATGTACAAATTTTATAATTACAAGAAATTGAATCCATGATGAGGGGGTTAGAAACATAATAGGGGATCATACAAAAGTTTACTTGAGTAAAAAGTATCAAAATAACTTGGTTATATTAATGAAATGAAATTACAAAGAGTTCAGCAGTGTATAGCATCCACTTAGTCATCCAGAATAGCCAGTGCACATGACTTAACGGTCATGCATACTCAAACATGTAAAATTTTTCATTGTTGCAAGTATTGACCATTTTTCCAAATGCCCTTCAATAAATGGTTTAAGCACTCCATATCAAATAAATTTTATTTTTAGGTTGGTGCAAGTAGTTAGTAAGGCTTAGAAGGTTGAACTACCACTAACTTGGATTTATTTCAGATTAGTGGTTGAAATGAGTTAGTTACTTCTCTCGTGTGGAAGTAGATCTAGTCCTAGGGTCCAAGGCTTGATGAGGTGCTTCAATTGGAAAAAAAAATTCTTTTGTAAGAACCTCTCCATTGGTTGGATCTAGGTGTCAAACATATTGGATAAGAGAATTAGGGCACTGACAATGATATGAAATCTTAACAGGAGGAATGTGAGTCCCCAGTTTCATCCCACAAAGGATGTTGTGAGCTAATGAAGGAATCCATATGGCTTAGATGAGGGAACAATAATTAACTTAAATTTAGGGATCTTGTGTGGTTTAATGAGCCCATTCTCATTTGAACAGTTTGTTATATCAGTAAACAATCATCTTCTCAAAAATCATTTGTTTATTGGTACAGATTGTCAAATAGTAAATGTGTTGATTTACAATAAGTTTGGATTTGGAATTAGACATGTATGGACCAGCCGAATTGTCAAATGCAATTGTGTTATGTTACACGAACTTGGATATAAGTATCAGATACAGGCATGGATTTAGTAGTTTGACGCGACTGTTTCCTAAAGTTTTTACTAGCAATCAACAGACATTGTGATATTATCCTCAAAATGTTAAGTCTAAGTGTAACACAGGGACGTAGTGGGGTAGATGCCTAGGTAATGGTTTTGTTACAATTGATAGAAACACATTAGTATCATCCTGATCAATCAGAATAGTTCCTGTCATCAAAACTTGACTCGAGTGCTTACTAATGGGAAGACACCAGGAATTTACCAAAATCTGCCAGGATTTATAGACAGAATCAGTTGTGATACACAGAATCAGTACCATAATAGTTAAGAAAACTATCTGATCCATTAGAAGATTGTGAGGGTTATGGGATTTTAACTGGTTGACCAAGATCAAACCATCTGAAGATGCTCCAGAAGTAAAACTCTCCAAACATAATTGGGATCAGGCAAACACATAGATTACACTAACAGAAAGTACTTCATAAAAGAAAAGAGAAGTACACAGTTCAAAAAAATTCTTAAACCTTCAATGCTTTTCCAACATTTACTTACACATGTGTAACTCTCTTAGTATTAGAATCACATGTTACACCTTTCCAACTACAAGGATCAGGATCTTCTTGTCTCCAATTGAGAAAAACAACATCTGAACCAACAATAGCTGTCTTGATGCTAAGCAAAACCTCACCTGTAAAAGATTTTCAGCTCCAACAATTAGGTTATGTAAGAGAAGAAAAGTGTGGCAGTATAAAAAAACCACCCCGTACCATCTGGAGTTATTGTATTGCTCATACTCATGCAAACTAGAGTTGTCATAACACAGAGAAGCCACTGAAATTTCAATGGAAATTGGCCCATCGAAGTGCTCATTAAGCATAATGAGCCTACATCAAACTATAAGATCCTCATCTGCTCCATGAAGAGCACAACTGCATTTGATGATAAAAGATATAATCAACAAGATTACAGATAACTGCAGAGAAAAAGCAAGAAAATGTATTAAGAATAATCACAAACAACATTATCAAGAATTTGATGGATGAACAAGCAAATAAATACTAGACTCATCAATTTACTACTGAATAAAAAGAACATATACGGATTATTTCACCCCTTTTTCTAAAAAAATGAAGCGAAGGTCTCCAACAATGTTAATTACTTGCCATATGTAGCTACAGATATCAGGCTAACAACAGAATCAAACAAATAATCCCAAAAAGAGTCCTTTTGTGAATTGTCCAATAAATCAAGTTGACAATTAAAAAGTTCCTCAAACGAAATTCACATTGAGAGAAAAATATATGACCTTCAGCTTCAATAAGGTAACTAAACATCTACAAGCAAATTTGGCACGAGAAGAATCACTGCTGGGATCAAAAAGAGAGTAGATAGTCTTCAGAATTTAAATCATTGAATCAGAATTAACTCTATTTAGAATTATCCATGGTTATTTGCCCAAAATTAAAATCTATTTAAAATTAAAAATAAATAAGCTAAAATAATCTGTAATGAGGAGTTTAAATTGGAAGGTTAGGCAATAGAACCATAGAGTGCAAATGAAATTTGCATAGGTTGTATGCCATTAGCATTTTGCATTTCCAGTTATAAATTATCTGAAATTTTAGAAAAAATGAAAATCTAATAATTTGCTTATAGAATCACACTGATCAGCACATAATTGTTATCGTTTTCAATGTTCATAAGGTTCACCCATCAGCACACAGAAAGAATCTATTTTAAGCAAGACTGTTGGCATCTCTTTTCTGCTGCTAGATGAGACAAATTAATCTAGTGCACAATCGAGCATATATTTTCCTGATCTTGAAACTCTTGATTGATAAAATCAATATAAATATTAGTATTAGAAATCAAAACACTTTCGTATAATCGTAGAACAAGTTAACAAAAATAATAAAATTAAAAATTATTAAATATCAACAATTCTAAAATATTATGATTAATCATATTAATAATATTGTATTTTTTAGATAATTAACAAATAAATCAATTAAAAATATTATAAATAATAATACCAAAGAATAATATGACATACAAATACGAAAGAGTGAATAACAGTATTAGTCTTACTATTAAAATATTTGTATATATAATAATATAAATAAAAAATGTAACCAGATATTATGAAACTTAGCTTGTTATAAACAAACACAACTTTATGACTGAAGACTTGTTTGGAAAATTTGTTAATTGATCACAAGAGATGCCAAATTATGCGACAATTTCATTGTATAATACAATTATCTATGACAAGGTGGCAATCAATCTCTATGGTATTTTCTCATGGAAATTGTGGCTATAGGCATGGCAGCTTAACTGTAGCAGTATAGATTCATTGGCTCCTAAATAAGCCCACATGTAGCTAGGGTTTCAATCTTATACTCTGCATCAATACTCAATCTAGCAATGGTAGTCTATTGCTTATGATAGTCTACTGCTTAGCCTTATTAAAAATCAAATTACTTCCCATGCGAATCTTATGTCCATAGGGAAACTTACCCATCAGCATCAATGTATCTTACAATCTGAAAATGACAGGAGACCTGAAGTATTCTTTAGGTACAAAAGAATTATAACATTGAGCCTAAAGAAACTAATTGATAATGCTCATTGCTAGAGGTGTTTTTTTCTACAAAATTTTCCAATATCCAAATTAAATAATGGGTATTTGCTATTGGAATTGTTTTTTCTATATGTCTATAATTAGATCTCGTTAATTGTGCTTTCTCTAAATTACACTCAGTGTAGCCTACATTATCGAATAACGTTATCAATTGGCTGCAAAAACCAACTTCCAACATCATGCCTTCAGATTTCCATCTTTTTTTCAACATAATTAGTATATCCCTTCCAATGATAATTCTACATAAACAAAGGTAGTATTGGACCCTTCTTTGAAGGATCTGTCTCTTACACTCTCCTGTAGCTTCAGTTCACTATCATTGGTCCATCAGAAGTGGTCTAAGCAGACAAAATGAGATGGTAAGATCCAGAACACACAATTTGTATTTTTTGATGGAAGTGTTCTAGCAATCCATCTGAGACACCTACCCGAAGTAGGATCAACTAGTAGGAACCACTAGTTAACGCCAGGAACAATCTCAAACCTGGATCGTTATAGAAAGTTAATATTCACTTTCCATAACGATCAGAAGCAGCTTTGTACAGAAAATTTAGTAAAGATGAGGTAAACCGACATACGATCATCAAGAGACGACAAAATTTCCAAAGTAACCTAATGCTTACTTATTTGAAGGCCAAATTCCACTCGAGGCTGGGAATCCGAAGCTCATCAGAGCATCGGGAGCCAGTGGTCGCTCGGAGATCCGTCGAAGATCTCGCCCGAGCAGCGAAAAGAGGGTAAATAGGTGGTCGCCTTGCGGCGATCCAAGCGCGACAAAGACGGCGATCTTTCCGAGTCTGTCGCCGCAGGCGCCGAATCCCGGAAACAGCCAATGTCGGCGGTAGAGAGAGAGAGAGAGAGCTGAGTGAGTGGGGAATCGTAGCCAGCTGGGTGGGTGGGCGCTATTATTCTGGATCTTTATTGAACAAAAAAACCTGCGGAAAATGGAAGAAATTAGGGCGAGCGGACGGTGGATTTGTTCCCGCATGTGTTTTTTACATGATCACGGTCGCCCGTCTGTCGTGAAGTGATATAATTGTGGGAAAATAAATAAGGAAAAGAAAAGGAAAATAACACTTGGCTTTGGCCTTGACGCAACTGGCCGACTTCGCATAAGTTTTCTACAATTGCGAGAGAGTTATTTAAAAAAAAAACCAATTTATTAAAAAAACTATAATTAATTTAATAAAATAATGCATGTGAGAGTATAAAAGGAGATCAAGTTTTACGAGGGGATCTCGACAACCACCCATAAAACAGCGGCAATTTAAAAAAGACATACTAAGTTTCTAAATTGACCAGACATATATTATTTTATTATTTATCAAACGGGTTTTTAAGTGTATTTTTTATTTTATCCTTTTTCACAAATATAATTTTTTTTTATTTATCTTTTCTCTATCTATTTTTTTCTCTCTTCTCTTTCCTCTCTCCTACGTGTGCAAGTTCTCTTATTTAAAGTTTAGTTTTTTATAGCATTTTAATACATTTAGAGAAACTAAAATAAACAATAGATAGCATATTTGAACTCCTTACAACCTCAAAAATTTACAGGAACTAAAATGAGTGCAATTGGAATTCTCTAAGTCCATAAGTGGATTTCGAACAAAATCCAATGATAGACATATAAACCTCAAATTACATTCATTTTAGTTCTTGTGAATTTCTGAGGTTACAAGGAATTTAAATATATTATCCATTGTTTATTTTCGGTTTCTCATATGTGTTAAAATGTCATGCCCCGAGGATAAGGGTGTCCAATAAAAATTGGAAAACATTTCTCTTGTAACAGTGACAATATAAATCCAGTATACATTGCCTGCAGGTTACTCTCCCTCAGCCAACACAGCTGAAATATAAATAAAGTACAATCACGCAGTTATAAAACATAAAACAACCACACAGTTAATACAACTCACATGGTTGATAGAAAAATATAAAACAACACAACGGAAAATAAGAAATAGACACTCACACCAAGACAATATTGCTAGTCACCTAGGCTTTCACAATAAATACATCAACCACAAAAAATCATAAAGTGAATTAATACAATGTCAAGTCTATAAAGAAAACCGAAGCGATGTAAATATAATGAAAGGACCAATAACATCATCCTCCGATGTGATATGGGACAGACAATCAGAATACTCCAAGTGACTTGCACCATCTACATAATACCTGAAAAAAAACAAAAAATATACAACGGACTGATGAGTGCGGCTCACTCAACAGGTAGTAAATAAGGCAGTGTATGATATATGTAAAATATGGAGATTAAAGGTATATAGTCTTAGTGGAATATAAGAATATGATCATAGACAACATAATCATAACACATACCAGAACCAGTCTTACACATATACAGTATAATGGTAGGTAACACCTCTAGGTATCCATAACGGAATAATTTGTAGCATCTATACAAATCTATGTCAACAGTTACATGTATGCATCATGGTAATCACATGCAACAACCATATCATAAGCAAATGCAATATATTACAGGCATATACTCAAGAGTATCTCCAAGACATGCATCAACTATGCGTATGTCATGTATGCGTCACTCCCTACACTCCACCCCAGCCATCATGGCATATGTGTGATCGGGTGGGCAAGATTGTGACAATTGCTCATGACTCGAACTACCACGGCTCCTGAGTGGTCAGTCAGGTAAGATG
>JBAMIB010394062.1:0-10574 GCA_037177415.1 Kaempferia rotunda | reverse complement strand
ATCCTTAGCTGCAGAAACCAATGTCAGTTGTAATCGATGGGCAAAACAGTGAACATAGTATGCATATGGACAATCTTGGAGAAATAATGCTTGAAGCTCATTCCATGCACCACGCATATTGCTAGCACCATCATATCCTTGACCTCTAATTTTCTTAACCTGGAGGTCATGATGAACAAGAACATTTGATATCTCTTTTTTCAAATTCAGTGAGGTAGTATCACTAACACTTTTGATGGCAAAAAATCTTTCTGTTAAAATCCCATGATTATTCACAAACCTCAAGATAATGGCCATTTGCTCCCGTTTAGATATATCTCGTGCTTGATCAACAAGAATACAGAAATACTTATCTCCAACTTCTTCACGAACCATCTTCCGTACTCTATTGGCCATTACATGTAAAATCTCTTTCTGAATTTCTGGAGCGATATATTGGGCATTTTTTGGAGCATTCTCAAGTACAACTTCATCAATTTTTGTATTCATTTTTGCAAAAGTCTTTACCAATTCAAGAAAATTTCCACGATTAGATGAAGATAGAGATTCATAGTTACCTCTAAAGGCACAACCTTGAAGTGCTAGCCAACGAATAGATACAATTGAGGTCCTCAAACGCAAACGATTTTTCTCCTTTTCCTCCTGAGATTGGGCATGCATCACATTATCAATATGTTGTGAGGGTTTCATCAAATTTTGAGCTCTGCTCTCACACATAGTATGAGGCGAAGAGGCTGCAGAACCAATATGGGCAAGAAATACACATGTTTTTCCTTGATTTACCCTTTTCCAATTGTTAAATCTTTCATTGACCAATGCCGAGATATTAGACGAATTAACTTCATTCAGAAAAAGAAAACAATAAAAGTAATATGCCTTATTGGTTGAAGGCGAATACTCCAACTAATGAAATTTCTGAAACCATTTTTTTTTTCTGAAATCAACGATTTTGACTTCCAAATTTTGTAGCTGGATACTCCAACATATCTGGTTGATAATGTCCCATCTTTAGATATGAACGTCCTATCTCATCTCGTACATTAATATGATATTCACATATCTGTTTTCTTTTTCCTGAATCTCGTTCAATACAAGTAGAAGATGACTGATGGTCGTCACTTGGAGAGGAAATAGTAGGAATTTGGACATTAGGAATTGGAAGACTTTCACTAGATTGATTTTGCATTGTAGGGACAAAAGAAATTGAAGTGTTTTCACTAGTCTGATGATCTCTCTTCTTAAAAAAAGAAGATATCTTTCCTTTCTTTGTAGCAGATTGATGTTCCATTTTGAAATATTTTAAGATATATCCTAAATAAATAATAAAATAATAGTCATATAAATAAGGAAATAATAGTCAATCAATGGTTCAAAAGTATAATGAATTGTATGAGAATAGCTTCAGATAAAACATAAATTATGATCCTATTCAAAAATAAAACTCTAAAAGCTACCGAATTAAAAAAATGCATAATTTACAAATAGAGCAATTTTAAAATAATAATTGATCACAATTCATACTAGAAAAAAATAAATTACAAACAATGAATGAAAAAGATAAAAGAACTTACTTTTCTTAGACAATATCCAAAGTAAGAAAGCTTCGATGCCAAATTAAGATCACACCGTGCTCAAAATTTTAAGCCTGAAGTAGAAGAGACAAAAAAGAGCAATGAGTGTAAGACATAAAAATTCAAATGAATAATAAGACATAACAATAATTTTAATTTAGTTTCCTTTTTCATTTAGCAACATCTCCATTCAACCATTCTTACCAAGTACAGTAAAAAAATGGATAACATATCTCCTATTTGTTAATATTCGTTAATAGACTATAAACTCACCGTTTCATATATTGGTAAAAAGTGAAAAAGAAAAAGAAAATTGCTTGTATGAAAAAGAAACAAGATGACCAAAACCCTAAGGCAACTGTTTTCTTTTCACAATTTCCCTCACTGTTTCACATCTTTATTAAATAGATTACCAAAAAATAAAACAAATAGTTCACATATTTGTTTATTTGCAGACGGACCTATCGTGCCGCTGTGCGATTGTGCAAACTGCAAAGCTTTGGTCGTAGGTCGCATGTGCCAAAGGAGCTGCGACCAAAGCGTTAGCTGCAGGGCAAGAGCAACCAAGCAAGATGTTGGGCATTGGTCGCAGGGGTGAAATGTACGAGTTGCTCATGTGATTCGATTGAGCTCGCGAGTGGTGCCGACCGACCGACGAACTGAAGGAGTACCTAAGGGCTGAGATTCTAGACTCATCGCTGTGAAGATTATCGTCGACTCGTGCTCGTCGAAGCGCCGCCTAACTCGCTTGCTCGTCGCCGACTTGCCATGGAGAATGTTGTCACACAAAGGAAAAAACCCTTAAAATGCCTTTATAAAAAAACAAAAAATGATGGGAAAGAGGGTTGGGCTACAACCCAGTATAGCCTGTATTATGATTCGTCTCTGCTGTTGCCCATTGTTTCCCATTCGTGGTTGAGAGAGTCGTCAGTTATCATGATAAATATGACTACCCACGATATCATTCGTGGTAGCGAGTTCACGTGTGGTTCATAGCTAGATAGTTACGTATATATCCTGTTTTCCCATGAGACCATTCATGGTAGCAAGTTTGCCTACAGACAATGACTATTTACTACCCTGTCTGTCCATGAGACCATTCATGGTAGCAATTTCCCCCGCAGATAATGACTATTTGCTTACTCTGTCTGTCCACAAGGTCATTTGTGGTAGCGAGTTCGCCCGCAGACAATGACTATTTGTTTATTCTGATTGCTTACGGGACCATTTGAGGAAGAGTGTTTTCCAGCAGTTAGGGCTTGTTATATGCTCGCTATATTCGGTTATGCATTGGTTCGTGCAAGTTGGGATGTATTTTATATACTCCTGATTTATTAGTTATATCATTGGTTAGAAGATTATTATATTGGTACTCTAACTTTTGTAGTAAGTATTTATACTTGAGATTACTCCCTTTGATTCCCCCTTATATTCAGTATCATGCACTATCTTCTTATACCCACTGAGTATTCTTGTACTCACTACCTCTTGTCTTTCTTTGATATTCAGGTTAGCATATAGAAGATGTGTTATGTCGCTAATAGGTCCTGACTGCTGGACTCACTCAAGCTTAGATTTCTTTTCGAGTCGTTTTGTTCATATTCCGTTGCCTTTATTTATAGTTGTACTTCTTAGTCGAATTTTATGTTCACATGTACATGCATAAATACACGCATTGACACTTGTATTTGGTCGCTTTTATATTGCATCGATGTGTATTTGGCTTGAATTGGTTTGATATCAGTTATTTCTCATATTGTCATTAGGGGTACCGTTTGGACTGACCGACAAGTATACCCTCAGAATGTGACAATGTTAGTATCTTTAGAAATTTATTTGTACACTTAAAAAAACAATCTAACCATATTTAATGATATTCCAAACAATAGTTTTTTTTTTCATTTTGAGTATGAATGTTAAATAATAAAATAATATAAATTACTAAAAGAAATATGATTAGTTTAACTATTAGAGAAACTCCATTCCAAGTTTGACTATATCAAAAATACGATGTAGGCATGCCTTTTTTTTTTGTTGAAATTCTAGGTATATATTGAATATCATATTATTCTGAATATAAAAAAGTCATTGAAAATTCAAAGAATATTCTTTATTTTTATCTATATTCTCAAAAGAGATGATACAACTTGGGTAAAGATACATATAACTTTGAAAAAATATATCTCTAAAATGAAATAATTTCAGACAAAGCTATCCCATCTAGAAGAGTGTATCTAGCTTCGATTAGAGTTGTTTTGAGATGAAATCTAAAGGAAGATTTTGGGTATAAAACTGTAAATGTAGTGCATTTAATAATTTCTAAAAGAGTAAGATAGTTTTTTTTATTAAAAATTATTTTTTATATAAATATTGTAAATTCTAACTTGACTACATGCTAAATAATTAACTTAAAATAATTTTAATTAAGAAACGTTATAAGAGCATCTATATTAAATTTACAAAATAAAAAATTTACCTTAAATTTTATATTTTACATAAAAAATCTTTACATCTACCCTACATATTTCCTAAATTTAGATTTTATAAACAATATTTTTTTTTTCAAATTTAGAAAATAAAATCTATTTCCTAAATATTAAAATATTATTTCTCTAATTTTCTCACTTTCCATTGCTATTTTATAAATAATACAAAAAAAATATAAAGGAGAGATAAAAATAATAAAAAAATAAATATATGATAAATTATAAGATAAAAATAATAAAAAAATATATGTTAAATTTAAGGAAGCTAATGTATTGAGCAATAAAGAGTGAATATTTAAATTTAATAAAATAAATTTTTTATCATAAATTTCGAATATAAAACCTGAATGGATGCTCTAAAATTTTAGAGTACATTTTAGTCCAGTTTTCAAAATACTAACTAATGGATGCGTTTTTTTTTCTTCTTAATTCACGCTGTGATAGGTTTAGAAGAGCTTTAATAACCGTTGGATGCCTCCTCCGCTCCCAGGCGACCGTCCGATGATCCTGCCTGCTCATGTGAGCGTTTCCGATCTATTTTCCCGGCCGCCTTGTATATAACCATTGCGATTACTCGCGGCGGCCGCTCCCCTCATCTTCCCGTTGGTGCCTCTCTCGTTAGTCGCTTCGCGTTAGGGTTTCTTCTTGCCTTCTCATGGCGCTCGATTTCTGATGCTTTAGAGCTCGATTCAGGGCTTGCTCCTCATTGTTCTACTACGCCTGGAGTCCACCGTTGGGTGAATCATTCAATTTCTAGCCCTTTGTTTCTCTCTCTGCTGATATTGCGATGGCCTCCATTGTCAATGTGGTCAAGATCGATAGCGGTCTCGCCAATCGGTACTTCATCCCTGGCAATGCGCGAGAAGGACCAGTGGCCGGCCACGAAGGAACTTTTAATGGACATGGAGTTGGCCACCGATTTGGTAAATCTAGGGTTTTCATGGAACTCGATTCGTTGGAGCTCAACGAGGAGGCCGATGGCGTGGTCTTAGAACGTGAAGAAGCAGGCATATCTGGATCTCCCATGGACGCCCATGGGAGTGAGGTAGTAATAGGTTCAGGTATAAATTCTGAATCTCATACTGTGAGGAGTCTCTCTTCTAGCGTCGATGGCTTAGCTGAATTTTCTGTTGCAGAAAGTAGGGTATGGGAGTACGATAATCTTTCTGACGCGGCCGGGTCTTCTGCTGTGGTTAGGGATCTCCACGGGGTAGTTGGAAACTGGACGAACAGGTTCGAAGTCGGTGACATGGTATGGGGGAAGGTGAAATCGCACCCATGGTGGCCTGGCCAGATATTCAGTGAGGCTTTTGCTTTGTCTTCAGTGCGGAGGTCAAAAAGAGATGGTCATCTATTGGTCGCCTTCTTTGGGGATAGCAGCTACGGATGGTTTGACCCTGCTGAGCTCATCCCGTTTGATCCCCACTACGAGGAGAAATCTAAGCAGACCACCTTGCGGCCTTTTGTCAATGCGGTGGAAGAGGCAACCGACGAGAGAAGCAGGAGGGAGGCTCTTGCTCTGACTTGCTATTGTAGGAACAAATTCAACTTCAGGCCTGCACGTGTCCTAAGTTACTTTCATGTTGATGTTCCAGGATTTGAACCAGGGGGTATTTACTCATCAAAGCAGATAGAAGAAGCCAGGAACAAGTTTGTACCTGACCAGGTGCTCTCCTATGTGAAGCAGAAGGCTGCATGCCCTTTGGCAGATGATCTTCCCACTATAAATATGGTTAAGAAAATGGAAATGTTGGTTGCTTACCGGCGGGCAGTCTTCGAGGAGTTCGACGAGACATATGCACAAGCATTTGGGGTGGATCCAGTAGGGTCATCTTCACTGACAAGGGCTGTGTCAGATCATCCAGAAAGATTTTCTCCCCGAGGTATTAATCATTGCATGCCTTTCTATTACCGTGCTTTTACGTTGTCAGTGGGATATGATCAGTATTTAAATTTGTATAATTGCATCATACTAGCACAATCAATCATTTACAAACCAATTAACCTATATCTACGTTTCCTGCTCTTGGGTTTTATTAGAAGGTTTTGGGATTTGGTAGATGACCATCATGGATGTGCATTTTCATTCATTATCTTGCTCTTACTGTCATTCTTTCACGTTTATGTTTACTTATAACTACATTCTCTTGACCTGGCATGTCATGGAATACTGGGAAAGAATGTGGTTATAATTGAGGGCAATGACCATATTAAATCAGAAATAAAATGCTATTTTTTTTGTTTCTATAACCTATCTCAAACAATAATCTACAAAATGCAATTATTTATTCCTGCGAACTCTTGATAGTGATCTCCGAAAAATCTCATTAAAGAATCATAATCTTAGTCAAGCAGTGTTCACTCTTCAATATCCAACATTTAATGTTGTAAATAGAGGTAGGCTGTGGAGGGGTGGTCAGTGACCACCTACTTTCTCGACTACCTAGACACTTGAATTTTTTTACTTATATATAATATTATAAATAGTTATCATTTTTTATGATGTTTTTGCATAAATAAGTTTCATACAATACGACATAGGGGTGTAAATAAGCTGAGCCAAGCCAAACAGTAAAAGGCTCGAGCTCGGGCTCGGTTCGTTATCCCTAGGCTTAAGCTCAACTCAAATTTGATTCGAGCTTTAGTTCTTAAGCTTGGGTTCGGCTCGTAATAAAATTAAATAGCTTGAGCACGGCTCGAAAAAAAACTCATTTAAAAATTAAACGAGCTTAGTTCGAGCTTGTTTAAGATAATTAGCATTAATAATTAATATATATATAGTTAGTTATATATATATAAAATAAGATAAACGAGCCTCCTAACAAATATGTTCGCGAGCCTTAGATGAACATGTTTATGAGCTCACGAACCAAATACTGTTAAGCCCAAGCACGTCTCGATAATGTTTTTGAGCTCGAAATCAGGCTCGAGCTCTGCTGGTTAACTTAATCGTATGAACTCAAACGATTTTTTTATTTTTTTTTCAAATCGAGACCCAAATAGCATGTGAGTAGTTTGGCTTGTTTACACCCTTAACAATACAATTTATATAAGATACAAATAAATATATATAAATGCAACTAGCAAGATTATTAATAAAAATTCATCATAATATTAATACTAAACAAGTAATGTCACTACTTGTACTAAAAGTTTACATTTAAAATTCAAAGTTTCAATCCAACATGGCAACAAGTGAATAAGGACTAACTAAACATAACTAATCTTTTAAATCATTTGCACATGCACCATTAACTACATCCATAATCCTCTCATCTTGGGACTCAAAATCAACATTTTGATTCTTCTCCTCTGATGTATCTAATTCCTTAAGTTCTCTAATGGGAATGTTCCTTGTGTTTCTTCTTGGTTGTAACATTTCATCCGCTCCCGAGGCCTCAGCCACCATTCTCCAAGTAAGTCCTGAACCCGGATCGACCTTATCTTCAGCACCACTATCAACAAGCCAACCTTGAACTTCACTAGATTAAGAGGATAGAAGTAAATCTCTGTCCATTTCTCTTTTATTCTTTTTTCTTTATAAGATTGACATTGAATTTGACAGATAGAATATCATTCAATCTTGATGTCTCAAGCCTATTCCTCTTCTTAGTATGTATCTAAACAATTAGAAAATTATTAAAAATAATGAAAAGAAACAATAGATAACATAATTTATGAATTACTACTATCCTATCTGTTGGGTCCAAAACAAATTTATATATCTCCACAATGATATGATATTGTCCACTTTGAGCCTAAGCCTTTATGGTATTGCTCTTGGACTCTACCCAAAAGGCCTCATATCAATGGAGATATTTTTCTCTTATAAATGCATGATCTTTCCCATATGTTTTTAATGTGGGATTATGCTGGCAACCTTGCAACCCCAATAATCCCCCCTTAAACAAAGGACACAGTCCCTCTCAAGAGGAAAACCTATCCGTTTGACGTCCGATTCTCGACCCACTATTTCTTCCTGCCCTTCGGTTCAACTGACCTACTAATACTTCTTTACTTAGCCGCAACTAGGACTTCCTGCCCTTGTCCAATCGACCTACGAGGATTTCCTGCCTTTCGGTCCAATCGACCTAGTAGGACTTCCTTACCTAACCGCAACTAGGACTTTATGCCTGGTGTTTGGTCCTCTTGATTCGGACATGAAAGCCCCCACTTCCTTTATTCGCGGTCAATATTCTATTTACATCGATCGATTGGATCATGACTCTTATGCGTAGTTAGCGGTTAGTCCTTCTGGCTTTTCAGACTTTGTTACTAATTGTTGGGTCTAAAAGAAATTTAGATATCTCCACAATGACATGATATTGGCCACTTTGGGCCTAAGCCCTCATGGTTTTGCTCTTGGGCTCTACCCAAAAGATCTCATACCAATGGAGATCTTTCTCTTATAAACCCATGATCTTTCCCATGTGTTTTTAATGTGAGATTATGTTTGCAACCTTGCAACCCCAACACTTTCAAATTGACTCCAATTTCTTTCCCACCCAATGAATTATTTGTCAAAGAGAGAATTCTCATTGCTATTATTTGTAAGTTTTGAATGTCACTACCATAATTGAACCACCATCCAACTTAAAAAATTAAAGAAGAAAAAAAACCCCCCAAAAAAAGGTAAAAGAGACATATATGTTAGTGAATAGAAATAAAGGAAAGAGATGTACTCGAATCAAAAGGCATGGTACATATCCACTTTCTCATATGCTGTGACTCCAATTTTCTTCCAAAGTTTTTGGATTTTCTCCATTACTTCAACAATTCATCATGTCCTCTCTCAGTGGAAAAATTCTTTTAACACAAATCAAGAAATCATTCATAATATTAGTGTCATTTTGTATGATGCGATCTTTAAAGTAAAAAATTAGATTCCACAAGTAAGCGACATAATGCAAAAGATTATCAAGTTTATGCTTACACTTCTCATCAATAATCTTCAAAATAGGGCTGAAATTTTCTTCATTTTCGAAAGCCTTTCTAATCTCATCCTTGACTTGTTTAAGTGCACTAAATAAAAAGACCATTGAGGGCTTTTTGTCATCAAGGTGTAAAATTTTCGTTAAAGAGGTGAAAACATTCAAATCCAAAGAAACACCACTCCAAAAAGAGAACTTATAATCGTTGCCTCCACCACTTTCTCCTTCACACTACTTAATTTTGTTTTGCTCCACTCCTCATATGTAAACTCCTCGTATGTAAACATAAGTCCTAATTGATCTTTCTTGCCTTTGAGATTCTCCAAGTCAAAAATGAAGTAACAAATCTAGTCACCATGGGCTCACAATATCCCTCTTCTTGGTATATTTCCAAATAATAGCTAAAGTTCTATGATGTGCATAGATGAATATTGTTAGGGCATTTTCTTTTTCAAGTATTCCGCTAAACTTGAGTAGTTTTCAAATTGCTTCAAGCACGAGGCTGATTGTATGAGTTGCACAAGAGGTCCAAATAAGAATTTGACGTTGTGTAGCCTTTAACAACTCTGCAGCTGGCATATTGTTTGACGCATTGTTTGTCACTACTTGAACAACATGTTGTGAGCCAATTTCATTAATGTATTTCTTCACAAACTCAAAGATATAAACCTCGGTGTGTGCCTCCATGGATTCTTCAATAGAACCTAAGAATGAATTGCCTAATTTTGCAATTAACACATAAATTCATAATGCTTCTCTTGCAATCTGTCCATGCATCGACCATAATTGAACATCTATTTTTTATCCACTCTTCTTCATTCTTTTTAGAGATAATTTGGTCCTCTCAATTTCTTATTTAAAAGTGGCTTTTTTAGAAGATATTGACTTGGAGGTTTGTAGTTCGGACCGAATTTGCCAACTGCCTCTGCAAATTGTCTAAAGTTTTGATTGTCAAATGCATGAAAAGGAATCCCCGTCTCATAAATCTATTTGCAAGGTACTTATACACATCATTTGTAAACTTTAACTTCAATGCATCATTTATGTTTTATTGCCTTGTCTTTGCTGGATCGATTGCGTATGCCTACTTATCAATAGGTCCGAGGTGCTTTGACTTTTTTTAAGAAGAATCTCCGTCCACTTACAATCTTCATCCTTTACATCAACACCTATATTTACCACCACCCCCCTTCTTTTTGTTCTTCCACCTTTTCTCGCTTCTTATTCTTGCTATTTTCACGATAAGCTCTTACTTTTTTTTTTATCTTCATCAGATACTTTAGGACATGCTTTAACTTGCCCTACAAATCTATAATTATGATGCTTCAATCGATAAACTCCTCCCTTAATAAGCTTTTGACATAATTTGCATGTATCTTTTTTTTTCTTCGCAATACAATACTCCATAATCCCAAACAATATCACTAGACCTTCGCTTTAATTCCATCTCCAATTGCTTCTTATTTTTCGCCATTAATCTTCAATAATTAAATAAAAGATAAAAAATTAGAAGTTCGAACAAAAATTTATTAACTAAACATAAAAATTTAATCTAAATATTTGATTTAAAAATAAAAATAAATTAT